>JAKUCM010007920.1:0-29477 GCA_023374145.1 Lepidium sativum
AAGGCATGACTAACCACTCATAAAGATCATGTTTTGTTTTAAAAGTTGTTTTCCATTCATCACCCTCTTTCATTCGAATTTGGTGATATTCACTCTTAAGATCAATTTTAGAAAAGACACAAGAACCATGCATCTCATCTAACATATCATCTAAGCGAGGAATTGCGTGTCTATACTTTATCGTGATATTATTAATGGATCTACAATCAACACACATGCACCAAGTTTCATCCTTCTTAGGAACTAGTAAAACGAGCACGACACATGGACTCATGCTCTCACAGATATACCTTTTCTCCATTAGCTCACTCACTTGCCTTTGCAACTCTTTGGTCTCTTCCGGATTGGTTCTATAGGCTGGACGGTTTGGAATGGATGCTCCGGGTACAAAATCTATTTGATGCTCAATCCCTTGGATTGGAGGTAGACCACTAGGGTTCTCATCCGGAAATACATCTCAAAAATTCTGCAACAAAGAAGAAACACCACTAGGCAAACCGGGGTCAAGGTTAGTAGAACTCATAAAGACCTCTTTGTACAAAAGTACAAATATAGGCTGATGTGAAACCAAAGCTTTCTTCATCTCACTTGACCTCACAAAGAAATTTTGGTGATTTCTCTATTTTCTCTCTTTGTGTGATTCACTCTTAAGCTCACTCTTTTTTAGTGTGTCTCTCTCAATCTCACTCTCTTTTTGGTGTTTTGTGTTTGAGTCTCTCATAGCTTTCTCCTCACGTTCCTTTAGAAGCAAATAATCTTGGTAGATCTCATTAGGAGTCATAGGAACAAGCATAACAGTTTTCCCCTTATAACCAAATGAATGCTTGTTGGTGAAACCATCATGAATAACTTTCCGATCAAACTATCACGGTCTCCCAAGAAGAATATGCCCAGCCTCCATTGGCACAATATCACAAATCACCTCGTCCTTATACTTCCCAATGCTAAATGGAACCACAACTTGCTTTGACACTTTGAGTTCTCCAAACTCACTTAACCGTTGAAGCTTATACGGCTTGGGATGTTTTTGAGTAGTCAATCCTAGTTTTTCCACAAGTGTAGTACTCACCACATTCGTACAGCTCCCTCCATCAATTATAAGACTACATACCTTATCAAGAACAAGACATCACGTGTGGAATAGATTGTCATGCTGAATGTTCTCCTCTAGTTTACCTTGCACACTCAAAGACCTTCGAGCTACCAAAAGATCACCTTTGGTTGCAGGTAACTCCAGCTCATCTTGAGATGACATAGAATCTGAAACCACTTTTACTTCAGTTTCGTACGCTCCATTGGCTCTAAGTATTATGGCCCTCTTGTCTGAGCATTCATTTGCATAATGTCCCCTGCCATGACACTTAAAACATTGCACATCACGATTTCTTGTAGAAGAGGGTTCAACTTTACCTTTGACCTCTTGTCGGCTAGTATTTGGCTTGGATTCAAATTTTGGCTTTGGAACAGTTTTGTCTTCGCGTGAGTAGCTAGTACGTTGAGTAATAGAACTCATGCCATAAGTTTGACGTGTGCAACCCTTCCTCTTGAGCTGCTGCTCCACCAAGATAACCTTATGCAACATATCTTCCAATTGTACATAGTGTTGCATCTCTACTCGGTCTTGAATCTCACGATTCAAACCACTAAGAAATATCGTGGTAGCCTCACGATCTTCGTCTATATCGGCTCTCATCATAAGTATTTCCATCTCTTGAAAATATTCCTCCACACTTCGGTTGCCTTGCACCAATCTCCTAAGTTTTTGATGTAACTCTCGGTGATAGTGACTAAGAACGAACCATCGTCTCATCAAGGTTTTCATGTCTTCCCAAGTATTAATAGGCCTTTCTCTATTTCTTCTCCTGCTTGTAACCACTTGATCCCACCAATTAATAGCATAATCATAAAATTTAGTGGCTGCAACTCATACCTTGTTGAACTCGGAATAGTCTTGACAATCAAAAACAAGTTCAATCTTTTTCTCCCATTTGAGATAGGCATCTGGATCGTTCTTTCCTTGAAATGATATAATTTTCAGCTTAAGTCCCCTTGCATTATCTTCACCCCGACCTCTTTCTTCCCTAGCTCGTCTAGGTCTCCTTCGACTCGAGTTAGATGAGTGTTCATCTCGACCATAGTAGTCAACACCACCTCTTTGTACTTCCGCCGGTGGTGGATCTCCTTGTACGTTAGGCAACCGAGGTTTTTGTCTAAGTGTTATCTCATTTTGAACTTGATTCAAACGTTCATTGACTGCCTCAATCTCAACTCTCAACAAACGGGTCATCTCTCTCATCAAAGCTTGAATTTGGAGATTTGAAATTCCTTGTATTTGCTCACCCTCCAGATTGTTGTTATTGTCGTTTCACATATTTAGAACCTCTAATAAAAGATTTGTTAATAGTTAAATGCCTCACAATCTCTCAAGTGTTTGACACACAAGTGTTTCTCTCAAATTATTGGCTTTTCTCTCAAATGTTCTCACAACCTTACGCCCTTTTCCTCTTTTTTTTTGAATCTCAAAATGTTCTTATAGAACTAATTAAACACTCTTTGATTTGTTTTCCTCAAGGCCAATGACCTAACAAGTATCATTAAAATCACATTTTAAATTTTATAATTCAAATTTTTAAACTTTATTAAATATATAATTTATTAAGATGTATAACTTCTCTTATTTATAAATAGACTATTTTAAATTTTCAGAGTTATACTTATTTTCTTGGCTTATATATTCAATAAAGTCTATTTAGAATACAATAATTGGTTCGATTTACTCATTTGTGTTATTCATTTGAGCTTAGCTATCCAATAAATCTATTTAAAGTTTAACTTTTCTCATTCAAAGTAATCTATTTATAAAAATTAAGTAAAAAATTATGAACCTGAATAAATATACTATATATTTATATTAATAATTTTTCTTATTGAACTAAACAAAAATTAGAAATAATATTAAAATTGTTGGAGATAAGGCGTCGTCATGGAAGATTCTAGGGCGATTGATGTGCCAACACAGGACGATGCAATGATTGAATTGCCATATAAGGATCCTGTAAGAGATCCTCCGGAGTCGGGTGGGTTATGTGATAATTCAATTATGGTTGAAGGTAGAGTTTTGGTGGAACGTAGGGGAAGATGATTCCACGATTAAGGTGGCGGTTAGACGTGGTTCGCCGTTACTCTTGTTGTCGTGAGCTAGGACAATTGAGAGATCTAGGACAAGTGGGAGATAGTTACCGGTCTCTAGGGATCCGAGAGACTTTGTGCGAGCTAGGTTAAAGGTGGAGTTTCCGCAAGGTCGTGATGGAGAGGTTGTGGTTTCTATTGGGGAAGATGAGATCAAAAAATGAATGTGTTGTGTGATACATGTATGTACGTGAAGGTATTGGGCCGTAGCGTGAATATTGCAACTATGTACAAGAAACTTCATGAGATATGGAAGCCTTCAAGGGTGATGTCGGCCCTAGACCTTCTACGGAGCAGGTGTATCCCGTGGCAAAAGGTCCCTACAAGATGTTTGGGAATTACCTTCTGTCACAAGCCTGGACGGCGTCTTTTGATCTGTCTCATCATGAGATTTGTACGACTCTGGTGTGGATCTGTGTTGAACATCTACCTACGAATATTTATCATGATGAAATTCTCTTGGGTATAGCGAGTGTAATTGGTGAACCAATTACCATTGATTATAATACACTCCACTTCATGAAAGGCCAGTTTGCAAGAATCTGTGTTGAACTCGACCTTTCAAGACCCTCAAAAGATAATTTTTGGTCAATGGTGATCACTTTTATGGTGTTTTACGAGGGCTTATCGAATACTTTTTCTTGATGTGGTATATATGGCCACTTGGTTCAGTCATGTCTATAGATACCCGAAAGAAGTTGTTAGTGGACCTACAATAGTCGTGCCTTCCCTCCGAGCACTATTGCAGTAACTCCGAGAGTTAATGAGGAAGTTACCTTGGTTAAGAGAAGTGGTAGAAGAGAAAAGAGTGGACCTACGAAGGGTAAAATGGTTAGCACTAATGCGTTTGGTAATCAACGACAACCTTTGGGTGATGTGTCTAACTCAATACTGCTTGCAATTACTGTTTCTGAGTCAGTTCCGCCAGAGAGTGTGCCGCAAGCTACTGGGATGATTAAGGAGAATGTAGTGAATAGGATGAATGGTGAGACTTTGGTGGCTGTTTCACAGGTGTTTATTAGTGTGAAGGATGCTACAAGTAATGGTGTGTTGGTAAAGAAAGGTGGTGGAGGTCGGGATAAAGAGAAACGAGTGAGTGGGAGTAAAAATAAGCACGGTCCAAAGAAAGTTTTGGTACGTCTTGTCCCAGGACTGGTCTTTGGGGTGTCACCGAGAGTTCTGGTGTTGTCTCAATCTGGAAAACATTTGCGAATAGAAAACAAAAATGTGAACCGGCCTGGTGGTGTGTTTAGAATAGAACAAGGGCTTCCAGTTGCACTTGAGACTGTCTGAGAGTTGGCTCCTGCTAAGTCTAACACGAAAACTTCTTATTCAAATAAGATTATGTAGATGGAGGCTGGTGGTGATGCTCTGGCATCATCTAGTGCATAACGGGGGTTCCCTGGTGGTTCTTTTCTACACACATATTGTCATGACAATTAATTGTCTTTTTTGGATTTTTGGGCAGCAAATAAACCTAATTTTTGTTGGTAGATTTGTTACTTACTAAAGAAGTTTCATGATGATGTTCTTGCTCTCTTTGAGACCCATGCGGGGGGTGACAGTGCTCGGGTGATCTGTCAAGGATTGGGATTTGATCACTTCCACATAGTAGATGCTATTGGCCATAGCGGTGGTTTGTGGTTGTTATGGAGGGACAATGTGGGTGTGGTTTTGATTTTGGAGACTTCGGATCAGTTCATTCATGCTAAGGTTGTCTCGGGCATGGATGTGGTTCACTTGGTTGCAATTTATGTTGCTTCAACGGTTTCCCGGTGAAGCGAGTTATGGGGGGAGCTCTCGCGTATTACTATGCTGATTAAGGAGTCGGTCCTAGTTGGGGCAACTTCAATACTATAATGCGCCTGGATGAGAGATATTGTGGGGATGGGAGACTCTCATGCGATTCTATAGCTTTTGGTTATTGGCTACAGAGCTTATCTTTAATCGACTTAGGCTTCAAAGGAACTAGCTTCATATGGAGGAGGGGTCATGTGGAGAGTAAATTTGTAGCCAAGCGGTTAGGTTGTCTTATGCAGTCCTCATGCTCGTTTATAATGGCAAGATGCTTCGGTTACACATCTTCTGTTTTTTCTTCAGATCACTCTCTGATGTATCTTCAGCTATGTCCAGTTATTCTATTGGATCCTAAGCGTCGACCTTTTCGTTTTGAAGCTGCCTAGATTCAACTCCCGAAATTTCAAGAGTTGGTAAAATATTCTTGGAAACGTTAAATTAGTACTCTGGAGGCTTTACGGCGGTTGCAATGGAAACATAAAGTGTTGAACAAGGAGGTATTTGGACACATATTAAGGCGAAAAGAGAAATTGTTTGATAACATCAAGATGGTTCATGTTCAACTGCATGTTACTCCTGTTGATATTAACTTGGAGCATGGAGATTAACTCTTGAAAGAGCTCAACCTTGTTCTCGAACAAGAAGCTACATTATGGTTCCAAAAATTGAGAGAAAATGGATATCTCAAGGTGGTCATAATATGAGCTTTTCCATACTTTTACGGTTATTCGGCGGCTGAAAAATATAATTGAGATGCTTAAGAGGATAACCAAATAGGTGTTGGAACAATTAGCTTTGAGGTTTTATTCCCGGCTTTACTCAATTGATGATGTTTCTGACACTATAACAGTGTTACCACCTAATGGTTTTGCTTTGCTTAATAGAGAGCAAAAATATGCCTTATCTCGTCCTTTCACCATGATGGAGGTTGAAAGTTCTATCCACAATATGTGGTTGGCGCATTTTGCATGACACAAATGGTTTATAGGCGCGAATACTTCAGAGTAAGTATAAAGTTAAAGGTGTCCAAGATGCTTCTTGGCTGATCTCGCGTTCAACAACCTCTACCACATGGAAGAGTATCCAAGATGAGCTTTTACGAACACTTTAACCAGATGTTTGTTGGCTAATTGGTATGGGTAGGGAGGTTTTCTTTTGGAAAGATTGTTGGTTGTCAAACTCTCCTTTAATAAACTCGGCCTTAATTGAGATTTCGGACCATTGTTTGTGTAAAAGGGTATGTGATTATTGGGAAGAAGGTGTTGGATGGAAGTTGGATCTTATTGTTCTATATATTCCCTTTCTACATTTAATTACAACTTCTTGCAGTGGTTGTGGATAATGTCACGGGGATGCATGATCAAATATCTTGGAATGTCGAGTCTAATGGTAAGTTTACGGTTAGCTCTACTTATGCAGCTCTGATCTTCTCGGCCACTCCTAGTACGAATATGTTGTGTTTCTACAATCAGATTTGGCGTGTTCAAGCTCTTGGACGAGTGAGAATTTTCTTGTGGCCAGCTTCTTCTCAGTGCATCATGACAAATGTGGAGCGGTTCCGTCGCCATTTATGTGTGACAATCGTGTGTCAAGCGTGTAGGGGTGCTATTGAATCCGTTATTCATATGCTTTTTGACTGCACATCTATTGCTCGAATATGGTCTTGTACTAATCCCCCGCGCAAGTGTGATGCTTTCACTACTCAATCTATTTTGGAGTGGCTATATGATAATCTGCGGGATAATGAGCTAGTAAGTGGCAGCCCCTGGTCCACTCTTTTTGCGGTTACGGTTTAGTGGAGCTGAAAATGGCGGCGTGGATATGTTTTTGGTGCCACTGGTAAACCCAGGGATAAAGTTGTGTATGTTCAGAACCTTGACCATGAAGTATATTCTGCGAATTAGAATACGAAGGTCCAGCGAGTTGTTAGACCTATTGGATGGTTACCGCCTAACCAGCCATGGTTTAAGCTTAACACGGATGGAGCTTCTTGTGGTAATCTTGGGCTAGCTGCAGGGGTGCTACGGGATTCTGAGGGACATTAAGACAGGGGTCGAAGACAGTCACCCATTGTCCTTCCTAATACATATGTGCTATGACTTTCTCACAAACGTCTAGATAGTCTGTATTACACATGTGTATAGAGAAAGCTTAGCTAATTATGTGTTTTTGCTTGATTTACGTTTTCGTTCTTTGTTGACTCTTCTTGATGTTGTTATTTCAATTACATGTGGTAATGCTAAGGGTACTATGACTCTATATAGTATCCGGTCTTGATTCTTTATCCAAAATAAAAATTCTAGCTATCATACGTTTTTAATTGGCAATATAACAATAATGGCCGAAACTGCCTCTATAGTGGTGGGATATTATGAAAAGAAAATTAAAAATACATTTATAATTAGGGAACAAAATATACTCAATCAAAAGATAAATCTAATAATAATATAGTAAACAATATAATTCAAATTATAAATAATAATAATAGTTGTTTATATTGGTAATGTTTGGTTTGTACCCGATAACAATATATAATTGATAATTACAAGTTTCCAACCACGCAACACCAGTTATGCATCAAACAATCCCGTATCGAACACATTTTGGTAATGCAATAATACTCAACCCCAAAGGTCAAAAGTCAAAACCTTAGTAGATTACATAAACTACAAGCAAAGCGTTAGCTTATTTGTTCTAGCAAACCACCCCAAAAGAAAACAGCTTTGGCATGCAACAATCGAATCCTTAGGCTCTCTTGACAAAGATTCATTCGTATCTCTCCTATCAAAACTCATCGGTGAATCAAAGTTCGTCCAGAACAATCCTCCGGAACTCATCCCGCAAGAGGATCGAATCGTAAATCACGTCCTTGATTCTCTCCGTCCTTTCAGCACAGAAACTGGTGGCGGTCCTTTGTTGATCAATCATGTCGCTTATCACTTAGGAAGAGGTAATCTCATCGTTGAGTATCCTGGATCTGTTCCCGGAAAAATCTTGTCTTTCGTCGGAATGCATATGGACGTCGTCACTGCCAATCCCGATGACTGGGTAATTCCTATTTTACTCCACTTTCTTTTGGTTTTGATCCGTGCCCATTAGGACTAGGTTGAAAACTAGGTACTGGTCCCCTTAAATTTCCGAAGAACTTCAAGTTTTAATCGTTCTCGCTTTTGTGGTCTTCAAGTTTCAATCTTTGTCTGGATTTCCATTACTAAGAAGTATCAGCGATACTGATTAGTTGATTTGTATTATGGAGATTTACACTACGATTTTCAAGTATAGGTTTTTTTCTATTGAGATTGTTCAGTTTTGTTGGAACTGTGGATCTAAGTTGCAAACGTTTTGGGAACGTAAAACGTCACAAACTTTTGATCAGACGTTTTGTGACGTTTTGATCAAACGTCACAAACTAAGTTGCAAACGTTTTGTGACTCATAAGTAATGATCAGAGAACCAAACTTATGAGTTAATCTTGTTTGGTTCGGTTTATTTCACAGGAATTCGATCCTTTTTCGCTAAGCATGGATGGTGATAAACTTCGTGGTCGTGGGACTACAGATTGTCTTGGTCACGTTGCTCTTGTGACAGAGCTCATGAAGAGACTCGGGCAAACAAAACCTGCATTGGAATCAACTGTGGTGGCTGTGTTTATTGCCAGCGAAGAGAACTCTTCTATTCCTGGTGTTGGTGTGGACATGCTGGTTAAAGACAAACTTCTTGATAAGCTCAAATCCGGACCCTTGTTAGTTTCCATTCTTTCTAATCTTCGTTGAAGGGTTTGCAGACAAAAAATTGTAGCTTTCTTATGTGTGTTCTTTTGAAGGTATTGGATTGATACGGCGGATAAGCAGCCGTGTGTTGGAACCGGTGGTGCGATTCCATGGAAGCTTCATGTTACTGGAAACTTTTTCATAGTGGTTTAGCTCACAAGGTTTATTATATATGAATGATTGCTTGAATTGATTAAGGTGATAACTCAGCATTGATCTCTTTCTTCTGTCTATGCAGGCTATTAATACGTTGGAGTTAGCAATGGACGGGCTTAAGGAAATCCAATCCCGGTTCTACAGAGACTTTCCACCACACCCACAAGAGAAAATTTATGAATTTGCAACGCCATCCACCATGAAGCCAACACAGTGGTGTTGTAAGTTTCGAAATTTAAATCGTAATGTATGACTAATGACTCCAAATGTTTTCTACTTACACCAAAGGATTTGTTTGGCATTTGCAGATCCGACCGGTGGAATCAACCAAATCCCTGGAGAATGCACCATTTCCGGTGATGTCAGGTTACATCTTTTGAGCTGTAAATATCACAAAACAGAGATGTCTCATTATTTTTTTACTAACTTTTCTTCTCCATTCTTGTTGGTTTCAGGTTAACTCCTTTCTATGAGTAAGTCTCTTCATACTTTATCTTTAGTAGTGGATCTTCTTTGCATTTAAGCACACTTTAATGGTATTTCGTTGTTTTGCAGTGTAAATGAAGTGATGAGGAAGCTGCAAGAGTATGTAGACGATATAAACACTAACGTGGAGAAACTGGAAACCCGTGGTCCTGTTTCAAAATACGTCTTACCAGATGAGAATTTACGCGGAAGGTTTGGTTTTGACTCTTCCTCACAATTACATAATTCTATTCTTTCTCTCAAATTATTGAAAGTCTTAATTGTCTCCGGCAGACTCGAGATAAGCTTTGATGAACCATCAGCTGGAGTTGCGTGTAATCTTGATTCCCGCGGCTTTCACGTTCTGTGCAAAGCAACTGAAGAAGTTGTCGGGCACGTGAAGCCTTACTCGATCACCGGTACTTTGCCTCTAATCCGAGATCTCAAGGTAAGCCATTTGATAGACCCTAATCTCACTAGACTCAAGATTGATCTTTTCGTAGTTCTTAATCGGTGAATCTTGGTCTTACGCTTGTAGGACGAAGGTTTTGATGTGCAAACTTCAGGATATGGTATAACAGAAGCCTCCTCAGACTCTATTCCTTTCTCTGATATACCATTTTTGAGATTTCTCTTCTTATTTCTTCTGCAGGTCTCATGGCTACATATCATGCAAAGAACGAGTACTGTCTTCTTTCAGACATGTGCCAAGGCTTTGATGTCTTCGTTAAGATCATCTCCCAACTTGAAAGACTAAATTTAGATAGAAGATGCTAAATAAAAAGCTAGCTTCTCTCTGTTTAACTAATGGTACTATACATTTTGCTTCTATCTATTCGTACAAGTTAATGGTGTCTCAATACATACATAGACCATTTACAAAATTTAAAAAGGCTAATGTTTATCTAGTTATCTATCTATCTTCAGGCATAGTCACATTCAGTTTCAAGCTGCTGAACCCGTAGCCTGAGCCTTTGTTGGTGATGGTGTAATTTCCAGAGACCATTCCCCAATACAACAGCTGAGTATATCCCATGTGTGATGATCGGAGCAAGAAGATTGTTTGTCTGCAATATTTTCAGTTTGGTTTCAATTATTTTACTTCAACAAGTTGACTAAAAGAATGCGTAAGGAGAAGAAGTAAAACCTGAATCCATTCAAATCCGAGGTATAGACCCAAAAGCCCTTCGAGAAGAGGAGAGTAGATTTTCTTCATCTGTCTTCGCTCATACCATGCTGCAAAAACAAATAAGGAGAATCCTTTAAGTGTTTGATTATGAAGTCATATCTACAGGCTTGTGCTTTACTAAGTTTAAGAACCTGCAAACAACTTCTTCAACTCCTCACGGGCAGGGAGAGTTTTCAAGACCGGTGCCATTATATAAGTCGGATCTAAGAAAAGGAAATGGCAAACTTAGTAAGGAGGTTGAAGGTTTTGCAACATATATTGGTCAGAGTAGAGTGGAAACCTTTAGGGGAAGCAGCTATATAATACAGGGAACCAGTGAGAGCAGCTGTAATACTGGCTGCAAATACTTGAGCGAACGGTACAAATGGAGGTAAGAGTCCAGTCTGAATTTTGAACAATTCGTAGTCAACGATTAGTACCAGTCCAAGGATTAGGAAGATGACGAGGAAGAACAGAAAATGTATATACCAAAGCGACCATTCCCCGAGAGTCTGAGATGAGATGTGTGCCTCTTAGGAATATATCAGCTAGAGCACCCTGTAACAACAATATTGAAACCGATAAAGCTTCACAAACCAAACACAGAAACCAGAGAACCAAGAATAACTAAAGATTATTAGAAGGTAGAAAACCTGAAATGCGGAGTGATAGAAAAGCTACTACTAACAGAACTTGCAGCTACTACTAAGATAAACTAAGAAAGAAAAAACAAACAACAAGACAGCTCAGTGGTAAGGATTCAAGAAGAACCTTTGTAAAAAATTTAGAAGATTCTGCTAAGATTCTCCACCTGCCAAGCTGACATTCCATGAAAGAAGCTACGAAGCTCCTCATCTTCAACATCTCTGATAGCACGAGCATGAGGCGACGATTTCACAACTTCATCCTGGAAAAAAAACAGAACAGTAAACCAATCAAATATTTCTCATAAACAGCAAAGCTTAAATATCATTGAAAGAAACTTACATCAAGAATGAAGAGAACAGCCATGATTGGTGGAGAAGCATAACCAAGTCCAGCAATAATTGCATCTAAAGAAGCATTGAAACCTCCTGTGTAATCAATCCCAGCTACTTCGCATATGAATCTTCCCGCTACAGCCATTCTACAGTATATTCCTGTTTGATTTTTTCCCCAATTGAACAAAATTCAAAATCACAAACTGCTAACTAGAAAGATGTTTTGAAATACATTGTTGTAATAAACTTTCACTTTTGAAAATTTATGGAGGTAATGTTTTTCCGAAACTGCAGTGTCAAAGAGTTACTTGTGACTCACCAATTCCATGACTCAGCCTAACAACGGCACCGAACTTATCCCAAGCACTAAAATCTCCGCCGCTTCCACCGACAAATTCTCTGACTGTAGAAATCAATGAGCTGAATTATTCAATGTATTAACACAACCAAAAACTTGTTTAAGTAGGAGTAGGAAGCCACATAAGTCGACTTCTCTACCCTAGGTATCGACAAAGAGATCACCGCAACAAAACTCTTATCTAACTTATCTAGAATTCAAATATACTTAAGCTAAACCGATAGTTAACCATTCTCTAATACCGACGGATGTTACCTCACCTGAAGGTCCACCACCAGCGCTGACAAATATGTCGCTACTGAAACTTCTGATAGACTCGCAACTGCCATGTACCTGATCACAAGGAAGCAACGATCGCAACGCAGGATTCCAGAGAAGAAAGTATGACTGAAGGAAATCTTGGGACTCAAGCAGAGTCTTTCAGACCTTTAGTACCAGAGAGAGACTTTCATTCTATTAAGTATTGTCTTTTTGTTTTTGATACAGCGTCGTTTTAAGTTATAATGCCTTAAAAGAGGCAAAAACCCTAAGAACACATTTTATTGAGGAAAAACTAAGAAAATTCGCAGCCGTAATTTCTCTCATTCTCTCCGGCAAAACTTAACACGATTCTCTTCTGAATCGTCATCTATCTTCATCTATTCTCTTCTTGTCTTCCTCCTTTCTTCTCCTAACCCTCCTTCTGTGTTGTGCAGAGTCTCGATAACTCCAACGTTATCATTGGTATCAGAGCGATTGTTTCCATGGCACACACATCAGAAAATGCAGAAGCTTCTTTCAGTGTTGAATCGCAACTTGGGATGATACGGCAAGGACAAGAGGATGATCGGAAGCTCTTGAGAGAAACCTTGGCGTTGCTGAGTGCGAGGATTGACGCGATGGAGACTAGACAAGTGGAGGACACTTTTGCGTCAATTTCCTGCGCCAGAGGAGGGGTGAAGGACCCCAGAAAATCGCTGGTGGATTAGGGTCCACCGCAAGACAGAGATCGAGGGGATGGGATTCTGCATTTGCCGTCTCTGTTGGTACCACACCACTACCATCAAGGATCGACTTCAGTCCAAAAGTTCGACGAACAAAAGGTACATTCTCCTGCCTCTACTATAGACATATGTACCCGTAAGTTAGAACTTCTTATGTTTGAGGTCAAGATGCGGATGAGTGGGTTTATAGGATGGAACGGTATTTTGAGAATCACCAGGTTGCTGAGAGGGATACGTTGAGTGTGGTGTTTCAATGCATGACGGGTAGTGCTATTAAGTGGGTTAAGATGTCTCAGGATCGAGAGGATATGAGTTGCTGGTTAGTTTTTAGAGATTTTTTCCTCTCTCGTGACAAACCCACCTATGGGGGAACAGCCTTCGGGCTGCTTTATAAGTTGCGACAGAACGGGAGTGTAAGTGAATACAGAGAAGAATTCGACTCATTATACTCGGATTTACCTGAGATCCTAGTCACAGTGTTGGAAGAAATGTATTTAGGGGGTTTGAAAAAGGAAATTAGAGACCCGATTGTGAGGTGTTGCCCCATTAACCTCAAGCACATGTTTAAGCTTTCCAAAATCATGGAGGATCAAGAAGCTGAGAACAGTTCTTGGGGGCATGAAAGTGGGTATAGGAATCAGACCGTGGGAAATAACCCCCCTCATAAAACCAGTAACCAAAGTTTCACAGGGAAACGGTGTTGTGGCTCCTTATCGGAGACAGGAAGATGATCGGAGGGAGATGAGGAAACCACAGCCGGATCCGGGAAGAGGGAGTAATCCCTGTCGCCACTGTGGAGATAGGTGGTTCCCAGGGCAAAAGTGTCGCTCCACTCAAAGATTCAGGGTTCTAGGATTGGAAGAAGAAATGAAAATGGACCCGAGGGATGGAGAAGAGGGTGAGAGGTTAAACCCTGAAGCAAGTGCGGAGGAACCTGAATTGGAGCACATCCGATTAATGTCTCTTACAGGGATCTCAGTGGAGAAGTCATTAAGACTGATAGCCAAACTCCAAGGAATGGATGTGGTAGTCTTGATAGATTTAGAGGTTGAAAATTGAGGAAACCAAGCCCTTTTTCATGGCAGTAGGTGACGGCCAGGTGATTAAGGGTCAAGGGAAGTGTGAAGCCGTGGTGCTCACCTTACCCGAGGTAACCATCACCGAAGAATTATGGTGTTTTGACTTAGGAACCACTGATCTAGTCTTAGGTTATGCTTGGTTGGCCAAGTTGGGAGAAACTAAAGTGAATTGGGGTTTGCATCAACTAGAATTCAAACAGAACGGGAAATGGAGAAGAGTGACAGAAACCCCTCAGCTGGTGACGAAACAAGTGTCCCTAAAATCCTTTCGAAAGAACAGTGGAGTGGGAGATGAACACTTCTTGGTCGAACTCTCGGAATTGTTCGAAGATCGAATGAGCACTCCGAATAGGTCATATCTAGGTGCAGTGGAACAGATAATGACCGAGTATGGAGAGGTCTTTCAGACACCGAGAGGGTTGCCACCCACCCGCAACAGAGAACATGCCATCACCTTAAAGGAGGGAATGAGACCAGTGAATTGCAGACCCAACCGATACTCATTTACGCAGAAAAACAAGATTGAAAAACTAGTGGAGGAGATGTTAGCATCTGGTATTATACAGCCCAGTATCAGTCTGTATTCCAGCCTCGTATTACTCGTCAAAAAGAAAGATGGGGGCTGGCGATTCCGTGTAGATTATAGGGCCCTGAACAAGGTGACCATACTTGATAGGTACCCCCATTCCGGTGATAGAAGAGTTGTCGGATGAGCTGAGTGGCGCTGTTGTTTTTTCAAAGATAGATTTAAAATCAGGGTATCATCAAATCAGAGTTAAAGCAGCTGATGTACATAAAACAGCGTTTAGGACACACGAAGGACACCATGAATTCATGGTGATGCCCTTCGGTTTGACAAACGCACCCGCAACCTTCCAAAGTATCATGAACAAAGTGTTCCGCCCATTCCTTAGGAAATTTGTGCTAGTCTTCTTCGACGACATATTAATATATAGTGCAAACTTGAAGAGTCACGAACATCGCTTACTTGGGGCATACAATTTTGGACAAGGGAGTAGCAGCCGATGCAGAAAAAATTGTAGCTATGTCCAATTGGCCGATTCCTAAGAACAGCACAGCCTTACGTGGGTTCCTCGGTCTAACAGGCTACTACAGGAGGTTCGTAAAAGGGTATGTAAAGCTTGCCCTGTACCTGATCACAAGGAAGCAACGATCGCAACGCAGGATTCCAGAGAAGAAAGTGTGACTGAAGGAAAGCTTGGGACTCAAGTAGAGTCTTTCAGACCTTTAGTACCAGAGAGATACTTTCATTCTATTACGTATTGTCGTTTTTTTTTGATACATCGTCGTTTTAAGTTATAATGCCTTAAAAGAGGCAGAAACCCTAAGAACACATTTTATCGAGGAAAAACTAAGAAAATTCGCAGCCGTAATTTCTCTCCTTCTCTCCGGAAAATCTTAACACGATTGTCTTCGGAATCGTCATATATCTTCATCTATTCTCTTGTTGTCTTCCTCCTTTCTTCTCCTAACCCTCCTTCTGTGTTGTGTAGAGTCTCGATAACTCCAACGTTATCAACTTCCCACCGACGTGAGCTCTCCCGAAGTCACAGCTAAACAACGCGCCACCGCATCTACGTCATCGATCACATCTCCGCTGCTCTGTCCAGAGGATGATGATGACGACGACGTTGAAGCTTTAATTGACCTTGATTTCTCTAACGAAAGTCCGTTTAAACGGAAATCTCTCTTCCCGCTTCGTTTCTGAAAATTGGATCTCTTATTTCCCGGAAATAAAAGCCTAGAACTACTATTACTACTTCTGAATCCACCGCTTCCGCTACTACACCAAGACGAAGAAGATGATGAAGAAGAAGAGAATGTGAAAGCAACTTTTCTGATACTACAAGACAACAAAGGAAGAACCATTTATATCATGCGATAGTACTCAGGCAAAGTTATCGGAATAACACCGATATTATCGCCGGAATGATTCTCTTCTTCATTTAGTGAGAGAATCGGTGAGACCGGTGAGGTTTCTTCAGTATTTATTTTTTGATCATATTTCAACTAACATCAAATATAAGTGGTGAATTATAGACCGTTGGATAATAAATAGAGAGTTAATCTAACGGTTATTAGGTGTTTTGTAATACAAACCACTTAGAGCATGAGCAATGGCGAGATCCTCTTGGGTCTCTTATCTATTGTTTTATTAATAAAAGTGGTTAGGTCATTTATTTAAGAGACTAATGGTATTTTGATCTCCAATGGTGAGACTCTTTGAAGGTTTCTTAATATATTTATATTTTCGTTAAAAAGATTATGTAAAACATTAATTATAGACATTAATAATACAATAACATAAAGAACATTAATAATACAATTGCATCAGTTGTTATCTTGATTTAAATGACCAAATTTTTTCCAGATATGCTCAATCAAATCGGCCTTTAATTTTTGATTCTGTTGTTTATCACGTATACCAGGTCGAACACCCAGCATATTGTGAATATTTGTAGGCATATCTGTGGAAAACGTGATATTGACATGTGAACTTCTGCTTCCACCGCCGAGCTGGAATTATGAAGGATCATAGTGGGTGTATCCATCTCTTTCATTTTCGACAATCATGTTGTGAAGAATGATACAAGCTCTCATAATCTTGCCTATTTTTTCTTTTTCCCATAAAAGAGCTGAATTTTTTATAATGGCAAACCGAGCTTGCAAGACTCCAAAAGCACGTTCGACATCTTTTCGGGCTGATTCTTGTTGTTGAGCAAACAAACAATCCTGTGGACATTGAAGAAGGGAAATGGATTGGATAAAATTTGTTCATTTTGGATAAATACCATCTGTCAGATAGTATGCCAAATTATAAGCTCTTCCGTTGACAGAGAAATTCACTCGAGGAGCACGACCTTGTATGATATCATCGAAAACCGGTGATCGATCTAGAACATTTATGTCGTTTAAAGTACCGGGAGGTCCAAAAAATGTATGCCATATCCAAAGATTATATGATGCGACAGTCTCTAAAACGATTGTTGGCTTGCTTGAACCTCGAGAATACTGACATTTCCACGCGGTAGGGCAATTCTTCCATTCCCAATGCATACAGTCGATGCTTCCGGTCATACCGGGAAATCCCCGTTGCTCACCAATATAAAGTAAACGTTGAAGATCCTCTTTTTTCATAGTAACTCTTGATCTCAATGTTCTCTGAGAAAACATTAGATACGAACCCTAATTCCTCAGACAAATTTTCATCACCATTCTCCAACCATGAATCTACCTAAATGACTTCTTCCTTTAGACAACATGACAAAACTTAATATCAACAAATCAACTGGTTATGTCTATATCAAGATGAACAACAAAGCTCAACATCGGTTTAAAGCTATTGGAAGAAACGTATCGTATGATTCGGAAGTTACTTCTTTCGTTGAGAATCGTAAGATGCATAAACAAGCAATACAAACTTTAAACAGACCGATCAAAGAAATTAACAATCATTTCTCATTCCCAACAAGTTCTGATAAACAAATTACTCACATAATCAAACAGATCAAACATATACAACAAAACAAAGACATAATCGACTTCAAATATGCAAAATCAGACCGTTCAATCTATCAAACAAGCTCACATCGACAAATACGTTCCGTTGACGGTGAGAATTAAGTTGAAGACACGAAGACCGCACCGCTCACCGGAAGTTTCGCCGTTGATCACTCGGAGGCAATTTTTCGCTGTCTAGGTTTTGCTCTCGATGAAAAACATCGAAATGTTTTTTTTCCTTTCTGTGTTTTCCCCAGTCAATCACCACGTGCCACGTGTGTTGGGGATACGTTTCTTCCGTGTCTAATTTAAGACACGGATCCAAGCCCATAAAACCCACAAAACTAATTTTTATTCTTTTTTTATTATAAGAACCATGCAAATAACACCAATGGACCTAGTATCTTTCTTTCTGATTGTTGTACTTTGCCGCATTCAGCATTTCTACACGTTACCATCGTTTTTCAGGAGTGCTAAATGGGCCGTTATTTTAGTTATTGGGCTACATATTTTTGATGGGCCTTGTTTACATATAATTCTACTTTTCCCTTTCCATTTCCCTCGAAAGTCAATTTTTCTCTATCAATCTGAAATCTTAACAATACATAGAGAGAGATAAAGAGTAGAAGAAAAAGAAAATGACTAATAAACACAAGTAAAAGAAAATAAATCTCTCTTCAAAAATGATTATTTACCTAATCGAGTTTTGCCACATCATTTTAGATATCCAGGATTTTATTTTAAAATTTTGAGTGATTTAGTATTTTATTTAATCTCATCTCAACAATTGAATAGAAGGTCAAATCTATATTTTACACCTAAAACTCTAATAATATCATGTAGAGAAATATTAGTTTATACCTGTTATTTTTTTTAAATTACCTATAAGATATTCATGTAAATAAGTATTTTTCAGAATAACATATAAGATATTCGTGTAAATAATATTTCTCATTATATATTTTGAGACAAAAAAATAAATGTAAAATATATTTATATTATGATAGAGATACTTGAAGAGAAGTTGAGATTATATATTTTGAGACAAAAATATCAATGTAAAATATAATTTATATTAAGATAGAGATAGTTAAAGAGAAGCTGAGAGACACTAAGATCATATATATATATATATATATATATATAAACCAAAAAAAAAAAAAATACATTGGGACAATTTCTTAATTTGTATTTGTTATATTTTGGCAGGAGTTAGGCTAATCTTCCCTTTCAAATTAATTAAATGTACTTGAAGGAACACTCAGTCGAGTTATGCCACACCATTTTCGTTTTATTCTTTTATCAATGGTCTAATATTTTATTTAAATCTCAGCTCAATAATTAGATAGAAGGTTCGATATGTGTTTATATCTAAACATCTTTTAATATCGCGTGATGCGGCAAAAAACTATGTATATCATCTTTTATATTTAAAATTCATTGAATTTGTTACAAAATACAATACCCAATTAAATGATATTTAAAAAAATTGAATTAAAAGAAATAAGTGAAATACAACTTTTAATATATATGTAATTTGGCTATGGATTTAATTTTTTCACAAATAAAATCTAAATGAGATAATGTTGACCAAATGTATCAGAAGTGTGGAGAATACTCTGAAGAAACTGGAGTGTTTCAAGAAGAGTCAGTGTTTTAAGAATAGTGTCGTTTTAAGCCATGTTGCTGTCGTTTAAATATATGTAAGGTTATAAAAGAGTAAGCTATCTTTCTCTGTATCTCTCTCGTTCCGTTCTTCTTCTTCTTCCTCTTTTCTCTTTCTTCTCCTTGTTCATCTCGATTTCTTCTTCTATTATCATTGATAAACCCCAAGATTTATCAAACTAATATCCAATCACCACGATGCCTTCCGAATTGACTCCAGAAGAACGATCTCAACTCACAGAAGCAATCGCCGAGTTCCACACTTACCAACTCGGTCCAGGAAGCTGCAGCTCCCTCCACGCTCAGAGAATCCAAGCTCCACCGGAGATAGTCTGGTCAGTCGTCCGTCAATTTGACAAACCTCAAACCTACAAACACTTCATCAAATCATGCTCCGTCGAACAAGGATTCGAGATGCGTGTCGGATGCACGCGCGACGTGATCGTGATCAGTGGTTTGCCGGCGAACACATCAACGGAGAGGCTCGATATACTTGACGATGAGCGGCGAGTTACGGGATTCAGCATCATCGGAGGCGAGCATAGGCTCACAAATTACAAATCGGTCACAACGGTTCATAAGTTTGAAAAGGAGAATCGGATCTGGACGGTGGTTCTAGAGTCCTACGTCGTTGATATGCCGAGAGGTAATACAGAGGACGATACTCGTATGTTCGCTGATACAGTTGTGAAGCTCAATTTGCAAAAACTTGCTACTGTTTCTGAAGCTATGGCTCGTAACTCTCGCGACGGAAGCAGTTCTCAGGTGACGTAAGAATCAACAAAGGAGAAACTAAAACGATTATTTACTTTCTTTTGTTTGAAAAATATATAAAAATTGTTTTCTTGTTTCAGGAAATGTTATTTATGTTTGCTTCATATCAGAATTTATGTTACATTCACCATTTTTCTAAATTGAAAATGACATAAATATACTTTAACTACAAGGTTATTTTGGGTATTTAACATTGGGGATAACTATGAAACTTTCCATTCTTATAAGTATCTTGTTTTAAAATTTCAATACCCTTTATATCATTTTTTTTCTTTCACATCACTTTGTCTTTCATCAACCTCGAAATTTAGCACTTTTATCTATAATAATTTTGTTTAATATAATTCAAAACTATACCTTACTAATTTTATTTAATAATTATACGTACATTTATGTTCTCATTAACATACAAATACGATACAATTAATAAAAAAAATTCAATTAATAAAACTAATAGAACACAGACTTAATAAGCAAATTATAAAACTAATAAAACATATAGATTTAATAAGTTTATTAACCATAGAACATTCTGAATTTCACGCTTGTAACTTGTGATGTACATTTAAATTACGCAACTTGGATCTGTCACACTTATGATTTTCAAATGTATGTAACACCTCGGTCGATAGTGGTTGTGGTGTACTAGACCCACTTGCTTTATTTTGATCATACTTGTTCCAATGTTGAACATATGTATCTCGTTCATCCTCAACAATCATATTATGCAATATGATACATGCTTTCATGATGATAGCCAAATCCGCTATATCCCACATGTGAGCTGGTTCATAGATGATTTTAAATCGAGCTTGTAACACTCTAAATGCACGTTTAATGTCTTTCCAACATCCATCTTGATGTTGTGCAAACATCTTGTCTGGTTCACTTTGAGGAAGCCTAATCGATTTGACAAAAATTGGATAAAAAGAATAGGTACCATCAGCTAGATAGTATGCTATATTATACAGACGATGGTTCACGAGGAAGTTCACTCTTAGGATTGTTTGAAGATTGATTATGAAGCTGATAATTGTTAGAGATTCGGTAGTTAAAAGGGTAATTAGAAGAATTTTGGGAGCTATTATTAGTATCTATTTCTCTAAAAATAGATTAATAGCAAAAATACAGGTCGATAACAGGTGGCCCAGTGGTGTAGTCACTTTACAAATTCTCAAGGCATCAGAGATCGAATCCCCTACCTGCAGTAGTAGGAACGGGATTTAAAGCCACGAGGCTAGTTAACAAAAAAAGAAGCAAAAATACAATAAAAAATAATAATTTTGTCGTGTGTTTGAATTGAGTGAAACTAGTGTCTAATTACAGAAAATAAAAACAGTTGAATTTTAATATAAATTTTATAAAATTATATTAAACATATATAAAATAATTGTTCTCAAATAATTAGGTGAAAAAAATATGTAATTATAATAACGAATGAATTAAAAAAATCAGTTACTCATGATGTGATATGTGACGTCGTGTGACTAACAGATTTGAGTTTTATACTGTTGAATCTTTTCAACGTCGTTTAATTCATCTCAACTTTCACAAAAGCTTTTCAAATGATTCAATAGTTAATTTTTTTTTTAACATAACCTTTTAAATAATATTATAAGTAGTCTAAGAGGTATATTCCTATAAGTCCAGTCAATATTCTCGACTAGGCAACAAACTCTCATGTAACACCGTACTATACAAGTTGCAGATTTCATAAAAATTAAATATATATAACCAAAACAAAAATAAATTACAATTAAAAATTATCGTGATAGATTTTACTTTTCTTTTAATAAAAAAGTATCGTGGTTGGATATTTTCACGTGTTTTCGCTGTTATGGTAGATTTAGTGTGTGATCTGTCTGAACAATTTTTGTGGGATCTTTAGGGGTTGTTTGAAACATTTGTTCACAAATTTATATTTGTAGTAAACAAAAAATGACGCTAAATGTAGGAAGGAAAGAGAAGGAAAAAAAAGACATAAGTGGAATTGTTTAAACAGAGTGGATTTTTAAAATGCGTGCCGTTTTACTTTTTGCGCCATAAACAGATAGTGTCCCTCTCAATTATTTCTCATCATTTTTGAAAATATTATAAAATTTGATGTGGAAGATCCATTATATGAGCTGACCTTTTTATTTTATATATATAATAAAATATTTTATAATAATTCAACTCGATCGAGAGAAGAGCCAAGAGCCATTTTTCTTTTTTTTCTATATATAAAACTTAAAGATGAAGATGTTCTAATTAAGGCAAAAGTAATGCTTTGGTGCAAGTTGCCAGCTTTGTTAATTTATGCAAGTTGCCAACTTGATTAATAAATGCCGACATAAAGTTAGACTAAATTTATTTTATTGAGCACACAATGAAGAAAGAATAAAAAAAAAAATAATTGCATGTACTTGAAGTTAGTCTAGGAGTTTGATGATGGATGGTGAACCAATTAGAAGATCCATATTTTGAGCACTCACCTACTCTAATCATTCACTTCGTTAACGTCAAATCTTTCTTTCATTTCGACCCATCTAATTTTATTATATATAATTATTGGTGTTTTTTTTATTTATAAACTACTTTTTAGATAATTTTTTATATCTAAATTCTTTTTGATAATTTTTTTTGTTTTTGTTTTTAATGATTCTAAACATTTTATATGATAATATTGATGTTTGATGGTATTGATAATTTCATAAAATCTCTAAAACAATTGTAGAAATAAGTAAGTAAAACAAGTTTAAAAATAGAGAGCTATATGAAAATAGGAACTATGTCTAACAAAAAAAATGAAATGAGGTATAAAGCACTTTTGTAATGAATCATACTTGATTTTTGACATTTTTACCTCTGGCTTCCTACCGAATGATAATTTGAATTTACTCACTTAATTTCACGTGACCTTTACGTACATAATTCCAGTATTATAGTAACTAGTTACTTCCGGGTATATGAAATCTATGTAACAAACACAAAGAATCAAACAGAAAACAATATCCAACGAGTGATGACTGAACCAAAGAAAAACCCATTCAAGACATGTAATGGAATAGCATACGGAGAGGGGTTAAACTTTGCGATACGAACACAAACTTAAGGAGGAAAAACTGAAGAAGTTAAAAATTCAATGAAGTAGAATAAAAGATAAAAACATAATAGAGAAAAGAAAAAGAAAAACAAAATTCAACGGGGCAAGAATGACCTTTCATACAAAAAGCAGTACATGTTTCTATAATAAGTATTTGAAATTAATTCCTCAAGATATTAGCATAATTAAAAATAGTCCACGTTTAAGAGAAAACGAAAGAACCCTAAATTGAGGGACTCTGAAATCTTTGTCAAATTTTCCATTATCTTTCACAAAACTCAAATCAATTATTCTCAAAATCAAATTTTGTAACTTTAAACCAACGTTTCTACCTCTTTATGTAAATTGAAGTTTTATCAATTCTTGAGAAAGATGAATCAAGGAAGACAAAAGTTTCAAATTCGAAAGCGTTCACAACCTCAAAAGTTAGTAGATTTTAATGTTAACTTTGTTGTTCTTTATATAGGATTGTTCTTATTGATCGTCTACATCATGAATTTAAAAAGTAGGGCTGATTCTTTGCAGATTTTAGATAAATAGAATAATTTGTGTGAATGATTTACTTTTAGGATTGAGGATTCTAATGTTATTGAAGAAAAGGTTGATGGTGAGAATGTTTGGAGTGAAGAAATGGTAGAATCAGAATCAGATTGTGAAAGAGATGTTGTTGATGGTGAAGGAGATGATTGTCCAGTGACTTGTGAAGATATGCTTGGATATACAACGGATGATATAGATTTAGCTACGGTTTTAGAGTCTCAGATGGTTGATGTTGAAATTTGCAACAACTTAAAAGAACATTTTGGAGTTGTTGCTCGTGGAGGTGACGATGAAGCTATCATCGATGATGAAGTTGGTGAATTTAATATATGCGATGATGACACAATCCCAGATCCATTGTCGGAATCAGATGATGAAGTAGATGGTCAACCATTTTCAGTAGCTCCTAACGAGATTATAGCTTTAGGGAAGACGTTCAATACGTCAGAAGACTTCAAGCATGCACTTCTTAGGTATTCTTTGATATCACAATGTGATATTAAGATGTATAAGTCATCATCTGACAGACTTGGTGCGAAGTGTACACAATGGGAAAAGGAAAAGTGTATGTGGAGGGTGTATTGTTCGTTTGAAAGGGCAAAAAACAAGCTTATGATAAAAGTTTATGTCAATGAGCATGTTTGTGTAAAGTCGTGTTACACAAAAATGGTAAAGTCTGGAACAATTGCACATCTATATGAAGAAAGGCTGCGACTTAATCCTAAAATTAAAGCTAAAGAGATGGTAGAAGAGATAGAGAGAGAATACAATATGATAGTTAGTGATCGTCAATGTAGAAGGGCGAAAAGGTTCCTAGCAAATAAAAGGAAGGCGAGTCACGAAGCTCATTTTGCAAGAATTTGGGATTACCAACAAGAGGTTCTTACTTCTAATCCAGGTTCAAGTATGGAAACTGAAACCATTCCCCGGAGTACTGCCTGGAAGCAAGCAGAGGTTCTACCGTTTATATGTATGCTTTGAAGCGTTGAAAGAAGCATGGAAACAATCTTGTAGAATTGGACTTGATGCATCATTTATGAAATGGGATATCAAAGGACAAATGCTAGCTGCTGTGGGTAGATATGGTGATAGCCGAATCTTTCCCATTGCTTGGGCAGTGGTTGAAGAAGAAGATGGACCAAATTGGCAGTGGTTTGTGAAAAAGGTTGGTTAGTTTAGTTTGTTATTTTGTTAGTTTTTTACATTGGTTTCTTGCTGTGGCAGGGACTGTTAAATGCAGTTCGTGATGAGCTTCCAAGGGCTAAACATAGAATGTGTGATAGACATATCTTTGAAAATTGGAAGAAAACTAACAAAGACACTGAGCTTGAGCGGCTGTTTTGGAAGATAACACGTACGTACACCGTACCAGAATTTGAAAACAATTTGGAAGCAATGAAAAAGTATAGCAAAGGCACATATGATTCCCTTCACTTGACTGCACCAAAAGCATGGTCTCGAGCTTTCTTTATACTCAATTCTTGCTGTAATGATAACCTCAATAACCTCTCTGTATCGATTATTAGAAATGTGAGGGAGTCAAACACTACAAGAAAACGTACCGAATTCTGATGCCGCATGCTGTCAGTAATGGTCGAAAAATACAACTTCCGACACTATTTGACGGAAAAATAGTCGTCGGTTTGAGATGGTCGGAAAGTACTATATCGTCAGTAGTTTTCGGAAATTTCTGACAACTTCCAATGGTCGGAAAAGGCGGTTAGTTGTGGTAGGAAAACCTCGGTCAATGATTGTCGGAAAGTCGCCGTCGGGGCACGTCGGAAAAACGCCATCGGGACACATCGGAAAACCCCTGTCAGTGCTTGTCAGAAAGATCCTGTCTGTGCCTGTCGGAAGACACCGGTCGATGGTTGTCGGAAACAATCCGTCAGTAGTGGTTGGAAATTTCCGACCACTTCCTTCGACTTAACGTTTTGGGAAAAGAAATTTAAAATGTTTATATTGGTTTTTATATAATTTATTATAAATAAATTAAATTTTTTATAAATATTTAAAGTAATATTTAAAATAATAAATTATAAAATATAAAAGATTTTATATAATTTTTTGTCAAATACATTATCCTAATCTAGTTACCGGACGATGTGAAACTCATAAACTCCTCTCGAAATTTTGAAAATTCGATCATCTGACGCTCAAATTCCCGCAATTTGGCGTTGTTCTCTTTACCCTGACGCTCTATCTCCTCTTGTTTAAGTCGCATCTGATTGAACAACTCTCGTTCTGACTGCGATAACAAACTATGTGTGAGTTGAGAAGGCACGCCATCGGATGTAACGAGATTCCCAAGTCCGAAAAATCGACATTTAGTACGAGGAGTAGACTGCAGAAATCGGAGAAATTTATAGTAATATTGGTTAGTAATTAAAATATTTTAAATTTTTTTTATTAAACCTCAATGACGAGCTAATCGATCTCATCTCGAGTTAGTTGAGTAGAACTGCATTTGCCTTCTTGATTGTGTTGAGTTAGTATTTATGTTGTCTTCCATCTAACCGTCTCAAGAACACCAAGCACCTTCTTGTCCTCTACCCTCTTAAAATGTTTGTTAGTATGGGTATCTTCCATAAGGATGAATAAATCAGGTTCCTTACCAAGTTGAGATGCCTACAAAAAAGTATTAAAAATTTGTAACTAATTAAAAGAAATTGTTAGGTAAGTTACAACAATAACTAACCAAAACACGAGAACGTTCCTCAATAGTCTGAGCACCGTTGTTATGGGTAGCGACTCCCAATCCTCCGCGATTGCTGTTCCAGTAGTTGAAGTTTTTAGTTGCCACTTTCTTGGTGTCCTCGTGTTCCCAATACACGATGAGCTGTTGGAAAAATTATGGGCTGCAACGTGGATGCTGTTTTTTTTCCCGCCTTCCATTTTGTTTCCAACTCATGGATATTTTTTTTGTACAAAGTGCGACACTGCTTATCAAATTCAGCTCTGACCCGAGGAGTCAACTCGACGTTCCAGTTAAAATCTTGCTACAAAAAAATTTGATTTACATAATTATAACATAAGTATTTGTAATATAGAAATACATAATTAAACTATAAATTTAGAATAACATTACCGTGGACGATTTGAACCAACTCTCCTAGAGTTCCCGCGGAAAATCATTGTACCGTGGATAGGCTTGGGAAAGCTGATGCTGAATCATCTTTAAAATCGACTTCTTAATACCTTTTTCATATCGAAACCTGAAAAAAAAAATGGTAAGGATTTAGGAGAATATATATATATATATATATATATATATATATATATATAAATGCAGAGAAAAATAATACGTACTAGGAAGCTTCGTTCGGATCGAGTACAATAATGTGCTGACGTTCTTCTGCAGTAAATAGTTGCTCAATCGTCAGGTGCGCCACCGAGAGTTGTGGTTGAGATTCTTAAGGAGATTGTTGGACAGGACTCAGACTCTGTGTCTGATCCGAGTCAAGAACACCATATGTAACGATAACATCACCGTATTTCACGCATTACATGTTTAATATATTAGTGTTCATATTTTAATAAAATCACGAATATAAAGAAAACATTGGTAAGGAATGTTTCGCCAAAAAAAGTAACCATCACCATGAAGAACAACCTTGTTCTTATATGCTAAGTTGCTAAAAAAAAAAAATTTTGGAACCGTCACAACAAAATCGCCACCACAAGACAACGTTTTCTTTGTCCTATGTGTAAATGATAACACATTGGACCATGAGTTGATAATGAAAGCGTGATATGAAGACTTTAAGGAACAAACGTTACGAGTTGCATAATCGAATTCCCACAAAAATTGACCGTGACTTTGTCGATTTCATTACCAACAACGAAATCGATATTCTAAATCAAGCATGACATGACAAAATTAAACAACACCAACTTAGTATTTTGTAACCCAAACCACATAATGCAATTCACAAAATCAAATCAAGAGTTTTGATAACCTAATCTAATCAAAAATTAAGAAATTGAGAAAGAATTTTTTGAAAACCGTACATATCGG
The DNA here is from genome assembly GCA_023374145.1 of Lepidium sativum. Classification (NCBI taxonomy): domain Eukaryota; kingdom Viridiplantae; phylum Streptophyta; class Magnoliopsida; order Brassicales; family Brassicaceae; genus Lepidium; species Lepidium sativum. The sequence goes on from JAKUCM010007920.1 coordinate 27,550, forward strand.
TGGATTTATGGAAGACCCTTGGAGAGATATAGACCGGAGAAGGCGGAAGTGATGTCGGTTTTGATTTCGGAGGTGAATTTTTGTAAATCGCCGAGGAAGACGAAAGAGATGAAGTCGGTGATATTATGTCGGAACCGGTCGGTGGGGGTCGGAACCGGTCGGACCGCGTGTCAGCAACTTCAGGACACATTTCCCATGAAGAAACGTTTGCCGCCCAGTTTCCCTCCCCCTTTCCCATCGGACCGATTGGTATTTTCCCACTTCCGACTTTTTTTGACCGCTCTTGTTAATGTGTATTTTTATATAAATTATATACAAATGATATATAAATTATATATAATTTATTGTTTATATAATTTTTAGTTTATAATGTATAATGTTTGTTTTGTAATTGAATTTATATATTAAATTTAGTTTTAATATTTTTTTTATTTGATAATGGCACATTATTAATTTTAATGTTCTTACATATATAAAGATTTCATTATTCTAATATATTAAACAACAAATTATTCGGAAGCAGAATCAAAGTCGTTGGACGCGTCAGTAGATTTCAAGGGTGAATCATTATCAAACTCTCCAATATAGTCATCAGAGTCATCATGGACCGTAGCATCTGCTTGTTGTGTGACATCTACACAAAGATCAATACCAAGTTCAATCTCAAGCGGTCCAAGTATCACTGGCGTTGTTTGCTGCATAGGTACGTGTTCTGAAGCTCCATTGAGTCTTCCTCGTGGGTTTATGGATGCCACCGCAATCCAACTGTTTCTTCTGTTTGAGACTTGTGGGTATGATAGATAGCAAATTTGGTCTGCTTGTAACGCAAGTATGAAAGGATCGTATTTTTGGAGCTTACGTCTAGATTTCAGATTGTTACGTCTAGATTTTAGATTATCCTTCGTTTTCCCCTGCACATTCAGAACAATATTGATTGTATTCTAAACACATTCTTTTCAATGTGCATAACGTCTAGACAATGGCATAGTTGGTGGGTTTTCCAATACATCAATTCCCTAAATATACTCTTCTTGTACCGATTGTGATACTCTCCAACGCCATCAACAGGACAATGACCATTTCCACCACAATCCTTAGTTTTTTCTGCACCAAAATCTCGCTGTTGAGTTAGTACCGTAGGACCATCTGGCTATGGAGGTGGACCGTACATTACTTTCTTATTTTTAGTAAACAGTGTTGTGCTTTTTCGATATGGATGATCCATTGGCAGAAATCGCTTGTGACAATCAAACCAAGAAGTTTTTATTCCGTGTTTCAACTGGAATGCTTCTGTACTGTCCTGACACGTTGGACATGACATTATGCTGTGTGTCATCCACCCAGACAACATTCCGTAGGCAGGGAAGTCACTAATAGTCCACATAAGTACAATTTCATCTTAAAATTCATCTCACTTGACACATTAAACGCTTCGACATCTGATATGATCATGGAAAGCAGCAAGGAACCTAAGGAGAACTTGGAGCTAAGCAATGAAGATCATGAGAGAGCTTTGGAGATTCTAGTTGGTCCAATTACAAGATCACGGGCTAAACAAATCAAGGAGAGCATTTGTGGATTTATTCAAGGCCTTTCGGACAAAGAACAACATAAGGAATCCATTGGATTTTATACTTGCCAAGTCCAAACCACTTTGAGCCTTCTACAAGTCCAAGAGAAGTCTTAAATCAAGTCTTAAAGTCCAGCCCATGAATAGTGATGAATTTGGAAAACGAAAAGATATTTTGGAGGCCAAAAGTTCAAGAGTCCTTCTCATTCAAGTCATAGTAAATTGTGATATTTACTTGTCATTTACTTAGGAGCATTTACTCTTCATATTTAAGACATTCAATAAGTTTAGAAGAATCTAGATAGTATTTTCTTTTCTTTATAAACTCATGTAATTCTCATTTGTGAGGATCCAACTT
>JAKUCM010007921.1:0-20697 GCA_023374145.1 Lepidium sativum
GGGAATGAGTATTCGCTGCGAGCTAGGTAGAGTACATTTACAGTATGATAGAGTTCATTTCAAATGGATATGTAGTGGAGTTCATTTACATGTATAGTTGAGTTCATTTACCCGTATAGTAGAGTTCATTTACTTAAATATTAGAGTTCATTTACCTTATAGTAAAGTTCATTTACCTTATAGTAAAGTTCATTTACAAGTATACTAGAGTTTATTTACCTTACAGTACAGTTCATTTACAAGTATAGCAGAGTTCAATTACATGTAAAGTAGAGTTTATATACCGTATAGTAGAGTTCATTTACCATATTTTTTTTCTTCTTACATGTATTCCCTTTCATAGGTTGTTCTGTTTTCAAGAGGTTTCATAAGAATGTGTTTCATTCTCCCTGTGTCTATGATCCTTTTGGGCTGATTCCTAAAATAAAAATACTTATTGTATAGTAGAGTTCATTTACCGTATAGTAGAGTTCATTTACCTTATGGTATAGTTCATTTGTCGTATAGTAGAGTTCATTTACCTCATGGTAGAGTTCATTTACCGTATAGTATAGTTCATTTACCTTGTAGTACAATTCATTTACCGTATAGTAGAGTTCATTAACCTTTTAGTTGAGTTACACTACAAAAGTAGCAGAGATAAAGTACACTTTGCTTTTCCTTTTTTGTAGGCTACATTTCGTGATGATTCCCAAGATGCATCCACACATTAGCTCGGCTAAATATAAAATTTCTCATGTGATTAATGGCGTACCACGTAATCAACAATCAGACGACTGTGGCATGTACACTCTAATGTTGATCGAGTGTTTGGCCCTTGGATGCAACTTCAAAGGACTTAATGATGAGTACATTAGCTTCTCTTAGCAAAAATACGTCATTGAATTCAGAGAGGAACTTCCAGTGGAGGAGACAATTGTGTATAGTGATCTAGGCCCGCAACAATTGTGTGATAAGGCCGCTCTCATGACAGCCTCCCAAGACCTCTTGCTGGATTGGTAAATTTGTATAGTCTTAAAGTACTATATTTGTAGAATTGTATAGTCTTAGTTTAAACTCACATGTTTTTAAAACATTATATCGCAAAGATGCGATCTTTTATTCTCTTGAAGGACCAATATTACTTGGTTTTGGTCATTCAATAGTATTTATATGAATATATAGGGTATATGGGTATTATTGACAACAACAATTACTCTACCATTTGAAAGACAATTCAGTCACAATCAATATTAAACAAGTACAATACTCTACCATACCTAAATTAACTCTATTTAACAAGAATTAACTTTACCATTCTAGAGTTAACTATACTACATGTATGGGCATTGTGACCTAGTTGCTTACATTTAGAACAAGCTGCAACTTTCCTTCGACGTTTTGGCGGTTGTGAATGCTTAAAACAGCTTTTTCTACTCGATTTATTTTCTACTCGACTGAATGAACTCTATTATAAATAAATAAACTCTATCATACGAAGATAAACCCTACCTTTAGGATCTTCTCAACAAATGTTGTTATAATAGTAGACGTGAGAGTAGCATTTGTTTTCCTTTTCACGAACCAACGTGTTAGCATCGTCCTAATTTCATCTACAAGCTGCACAATGGGAAAACTTTTTGCTTTGATAAGGCATGGTTAATTGATTATGCAATGTTCGACGTAGTGAAATTGTATCTGTTTTCGAGAAAGTAAACTCGACCCCACACCCGAACATCAGATTTTATCAAGTACGCATGAAACTTTGGATCTAATATAGCGTTGAACTCATCAACCCTAAACGCAGTGGCAACTTCCTAGAACAACGTAAAGGGCTCTACCCCTCTAAATTTTGACAAAATGTTCTTACATAGGTGGTAGGTGCAAATTCCCCGAGAAGAAAGTGGGTACGCATTCTTATGGCTTTAGCAATAGATTTATGCCTATCAGATATGATGGCAAATTCTCTGTCATCAGGGATAACATGGTTGAGCTGTCTAAAAAACCATTCCCAAGATTAGTCATTCTCGATATCAACCACACCGAAAGCCATAAGAAATATATTGAAGTTACTGTTTTGCATGATAGCAGTTAGTAGAGTACCTTTATACTTCCCTTGCAAAAATGTACCATCAACAAGAACAACCTATCTCATATACGAAAAACCCCTAATACTTGCATCAAATGCTATGAATAAAAACTTGAACCTGTCTTGCCCGTCTACTTCGAGCTTTATTAGGGTTCTGAGATTTACTCTTCTAATAGCAAACAAGTACGACGAAACTTCTTGTAAACTACTTTCAGAAGTTCCCACAACTAAGGTTCATGATTGGCTTAGAGTATGGTGTGCATTCTAGTACTTCAACTGCATAAATTGTAGTTATGACGACATTAACTCTACTATGAAGGACGTTTAACTCCACTACGAGGACATTTAACTCTATTACAAGGATATTTAACTCTACTATTTCCACATTAACTCTACTACATTAAAATTAACTCCACCATACCATATCTTGACATTTAGCTCTACTATACAAGTTTAACTGACTACATTAACTCTACTACAAGTAAGTATGATTATACTACTTTTACCTTAACTCCACTTCGAGGACATTTAACTCTACTATAGACGAGTTTAACTCCATCGTGACTACATTAACTACACTACAAGGAAGATTAACTTTACTATTTCCACATTAACACCACTACGAGGACATTTAACTCCACCGTCGTCAACAGGTACAGCTCGCACACTCCACTGACAGTTTGGTACCCAATATTTCATATCCAACGCAGTCTTCGATGAAGCCACAACATCGAAGTCAAACCTTTGTAAGACAGAAAGAATCTTTAGCCTTGTCACGGGTTTTTTTTTTGATGAGTATTGTTGCCTAACAGCCAATGTTAGTGCTGACATTTCTACATCCAAATACTCAGCCTTCAAATCCAACCCCATTGCTTTCTCCGAGAGGTTTTTCTTCTCTTCTTCCTTAGATTTCTACGAACACTGGTATAATCTTCATCATCTGAGCTTGCGCCATCCATATCATCACAATAGGCGAATCTAAATTTTGCATCTTCATCTTCAGCATGTTGAGTTTTGTGTTTCACATTTTCCGGCATACCCTCATTGTTCGGTCCACATTTATTAAACACTGGATCAACTACACCACACTTTTGACCAACTCTACTACAATGGCCATCTATACTACACAAAGGATAAACTCTATTAGACCAATGGTCAACTCTATTACCAAAGCATCATAGTTCTCTCACTTACAATGGAATTTCTCGTGATCGTTACCTTTACCATTACCTTTTTCAGGTAAACTCGCTGACACACGAGATCTAGTGGAAATCTCGACATATACACGCATTCTTTACGAAATTGTTGCAAAAACACTTGCAATTTTCTTTCGTTACTTATAAATACAGGGGGAATATCTTGTGGTAATGAATGAATGATTACATTTGGCATGTACCTTAATTTTACCTCATGACACTATTGATGCAAACCAAAATCGGAATAAACCATGTCAAAAAATTCATCGAACCTTAAATCTTCACCAATGTCTATGATCCGACACCTATAGGACTGGTCCACCAAAAAACTCCATCGACTTTCTTTAAAACTCCAAATCCAACAAACCAAAATGATTTGATCCTCAGATCCAAACTGAAAAAGCCAATAAACACTACAATGAAGGACCTTGAAAGAAGCAAAGAAGCTTAACGAAAGCTCTAATGGCGTCAATTATGGAGGAAGCACTTAGGTGAGCGGCATATGAGCTAATAACTGAGGGGTAAATTCGTAATTTAAGCTCTACTACGGAAGTAGGCTAGGTTTTCATAATTAACTCTACTACTTTGCACTATGTTAGCGTGGTAGAGTTGATTAGAGAGCAAACATCAACTCTATTACGCTGGAAATCTAACTCTACTAAGCATACTTTAACTCTATTACGCTGAAACTCTAACTCTACCATACTACACTCTGTTAGTGTGGTAGAGTTGATTAAAGCGCAAACATCAACTCTACTACGCTGGAAATCTAACTATATTAAGCACACTTTATCTCTACTACGCTGGAAATCTAACTCTACTATACACGATTTTTCATTCATGTCAACTCTACTAAGCATATTTTAACTCTACTATGCTGAAATTCTAACTCTACTATACACGATTTTTCATTCATATCAACTCTATTAAGCACACTTTAACTCTACTACGCTGGAATTCTAACTATACCATACTACACTCTGTTAGTGTGGTAGAATTGATCGCTTACATGACAGATTTCATTAATGACATTTTCATAATTACTCTTTTTTTCCTCATTAGGAAAGGGCAAAATGATATATATAAAATTTAAAAAAAAACTATTATAGTAATTTACAAACATTTGCTATATTTCAATAATTAACACTTAATTTCGCTTTAATCTATCAAATCACCCTTTAAATTATTAAGTCTTACTTTCACGTAATCTAGTAAATCACCCTTGTTTTTAGTATTATTTTTTTTCCCACTTCAACATTCTCTTTGAAATTAGTCAATTAGATAGCAATCTGAGATCTTTTAAAAAAAACAAACCTTAAAACTACTGTTGAAGATTTTTAAAAATTTACTTCAAGATAAAATCTTTTCTATTACCACTATGATTCGCTACAACTTTGTTTCTATCACTCAAACAAACCAAAACGAAAATTACATATAACTATAATGCAACCAACCCCATAGATTCCAAAATTGCAGAGAACACCCTGAAGTACTCTCAACACATGCTTGTTGCAGTAGCACTAGCCTTAATCCAATGAGGAATAAATGAAAATCCCTCCCTAGGTAAAAAAAAAGAAGATAATCTTATTAATTAGTGCTTTTGTTATCCTCCTAATTATAAGATATTAACTTGAGCAAATAACTAATAAATCCCAACCCAACTCTCATCTCACCCCATAGAATTATTCTTTACTAAAAGTAGTAACCATATCACTTAACCCACTAATTACCACCATTTCTGTTTTTTTTTTTTTTCTTTTTCCAAGTCCTGAATTGTACAGAACTTATCAAAAATTCAGTAAATCCATTCTTTTGGAAGTGGTCTTTCTTGCTTCAGACAGCCACCAACTACTGCAAACAAACAAAATAAGATTCAATCAAATGTCTGTTTTTCTTTTCTTTTTAGAATTTAAATAAAGATTGGGTATGTTTGAATTAATACTGGAATCGTTTTTGTTGCCTCCTGTAGAAAGACAAGCTTTTGAATTTGGTTGACACCGATCTGATAATTCTTCAATTTTAGGATTTTTTTGGTGAACAACCTTTTTCTGAAACTTAACACATCCACTCCCTGAAAGTCCGGATTTTAAACTCTAATTTAGCTTCTAGAGTAGAAAAAATGAGAGAAAGTTCACAACTTTTAGAAACCCAATTTGTAAATCAGTGGGAAATCAAGTAAAAGTGCCTGATTTCTTCTTGGATTCGGAAGGATTTGAGTGATTCCGAGGAAGGAAAACGCCGGTACCAGCAGACGGCGTTTTAACGGCGGTTGGAGAACGGTAAACGCCTCTAACAGGAGAATGAGACGGAAACCAAGCAATTGGGACTCTTCTAGGAGATTGTTTCAAAGTTGATTGGAATCTTATCTGAGATTGATAATACTGAGGCTGACATAGCCAGTAGTACTGGTCAAAAAACGCCGCGTTTTGGGGAAAGGGGATTAAGGAATGAGGGTTTGGGCGGCTAGTGGGTTTCGAATCAAAATCTGCCATTTTGATTTTTGCGACTTCTCCAGCTGCAGCAGATATCACTTTCAACGAGTCTTCTTCAGGAAACGGAGATGTCGGTGGTGAAGGCGCTTGCGAAAACGGACCATTGGGACCTCCGAGTCCACTCTGAGTTTTACTGACTTGAGGCTTCAACTGAAAAAGATTAATACAGAGAACAACACATTGAGTGCTTACTTTCATTTAGGAAGATAACGTTTGAGGAAGATCGAAGTTTTTTTATCAAAACAAAAAAAGATCAAAGCCTTAAAAACCCTCAGCCTTGCCGGTAGCAAAGGAATGAGAAGAGAGGCGTTGAGCCGAGAGAGCGAGTCTGCGAGTCAATCCGGCTAAGAAGTCATCTTCATCGTCGGCTGTTTCATCTTGCGTCTCCGTTAAGTCCCCTGGAGGAAAGGAAAAAGTGGAAGAGTCGAACTCGTAAGGGAACTCGTTGGGGAAGTTGAGTAGACTCGGGGTTGATAGGAGTTTCTCCATTGGTTGTTTGACGTCGGTGGGACACGGAGCAGAGAGCACAGAGGACGCGGCGGGGACAAGCGGCGCGACCATAACGACAATGTGTAAGAGTGAGCGAAAAGTGTAATTTGTGATAGTGAATGTTGGAGAGAGGGTTCTCTTTATTAAGGTTTCAATGAGGACAGCTCAAAAGGCATTGTAATACTGCATCTGCCTCCTTTTTTTTATAATTATTTATTAAAATCCGTAATTCGTGCCCGACGTTTGTACATATACATAACCCAAAAGGTTGACCAAAAAAGACAACACAAATGAGAAAACGGGAAAAGTTTTGTAGTGGTCACACTATGTGGGATTTGTTCACCAAATCCAGGGTTCTAATCTAACTTCTTGCCCATAAGATGAGAGTTATCGATTGAACAGTTTCTAAATTAAAAGATAATGTACACAAAATGTTCATATATTGCAAGTAAGAATGGTCATTTGTGAGAAGCCATGGATTGTTGGTTTTAACCTATGTTAAAAATAACGCTAGTCGCTTGTTAAATGGTAATGTTGGGCATAACAAATTATTAAAAAGTGGAGACTAATCAGAGTATACTCGAGAACTAGTTCGTTTTTACTGTTTACTAATTTTACACATTTATATCCATTATATTTCATAAAACTAAAAAAATTAGCTTCTCGTAGTACTGGGCACAAAATCCATAACCAAAATCTAAATCCGAATCCGAACCGATCCAACCGAACTATTTAGACTTTTGATGTTGATATGTATGGACTTTAACATGTTTTAAGAGTCTCATTTAACCGTTCTTGCATACATATCTACTACATTTTCTTCATTTTAGAGTCCAAATAGCTTCATTTGCACACTCTGCATTTGTATAGCATACACATTGCATTGAAGGAAATTTCAGGTACTTGAAGAGCACATATTGGAATATTTTGGACGATGTGGAGAAGAATGGACTTAAGGATCGAGAGCAACAAAGTAATGGGACGTGCTTGGAGTCGAATTGGAGCACATGATGGATCAAATAGAGCAAACTCGGATTTGAGAACTAGAGTAGAACTAGTGTAATAGGGTACTGAATGATTTTTGATTACAAGTTATTTCTGGTTCGGTTAATAAAAGACCGAACCCAAAATATAACCGCCGCTGTGGGGCATAAAATCCATACCCGTACCTGAACTTATCCAACCGAGCCATTTAGACTAAAAAATAGTTATAAATATGTATTTTGGGTGAAACAAACAATCTGAAACCAAAACCATTGATATTATAGAACTCCAAAAATCGAACCAAAACCAAACATAATTCAAACCGAACCCAAAGCCGAACCTAAACCAAACATTAATAACATCCGAATGGACCTTAAACCTTAAAACTGAAAAACTAAAAAATTTGAAGTAACTGAACTGATACCGATCGTTCCCTGAATACTCAAACCTAACTTATCATATATAAATATACATTTAATATTTCTTTGAGAAAAGCAAGCGTTATAGAATATGAATTTAAGTTGGCAAAAAGTTGAAAGACATATCGTTTGTCATGTATGGAATGGTTCTCCTAGACTAATTCAATTGAACCAGTTTTGATGAGTTAATTAAATGAACCACCAAATCGATACTGATTAACAAAGAAGGATGGTATCGTCTTCTTCACTGTCAAAACCACAACAGAGAGAAGGGAAAGGAGAGATCATCATAGAATTTGAGAGAAAGATCACTGGGATTTCTTTAGGTTCTAATTCTCTCTATATTCTTCTTCTTGGTTGATCTAAGTCTGGTTTTAATCCAAACCAAAAGCGTGAGTGTGAGTTGGATCATGAAGTTTTTATTTCTTGTCTTCTGATGATGTATGAACTTTATTTAGTCAGATTTAGTCTCAAGCTCTCAATTTTTTCTGCTGATTTGAGGTTAAGCAATCACATTGAGGGTTTGTTAAAATCCCAAATTTAGTTTCTCGAGGTTTGATTCATGAAAACGCCTTGATGAGTTTTGCTGAGTTGAAACCAAATCGGCGATTAGTGATATTCTTCGGACAACACGGCAAAAACTCGATCCACCATAGAATGACACCAATCACCTTTTAGTCGCCACGGTTGAGCTCCGTCTAATGTTTATTTGATCGATTACTCGGTTAGGTGTCCGATATTTTGAACACGAGTTTCAACAAGCACCAAAACTGTAAAAACTACATTTTTGGTTGATACTAACTATTAGAGTTTCGATTGGATCTTGAAGTTTGGCTATTGGGCTTTTGTTTTCAGTCTGAACGAAAAAGGGTCCATGAAGCAGTTCAACAATCTAAATAAATGAGCTTATAAGAAATGATCACACATTTGTTATGAAAAGAAGGAGTTAACATTATGTGGTCTTATTGGCAGAGAGTTAGATGTTAACACCAACATCTAAAATAGTAATGTTGGCATGAGACAAGTACACGAGAGGAAGAGTCGAGAATGGTAAGCAGAGAATATTCTATTACAACTTTTACTTTACAATGCTAAGTAGAAAAAAAAAACCTTGTATATGTTCATGGTGAGTGAAAAGAGGGGTGTGTGATCTTCTTTATTTCTCTTGTTGTTTATACTTTTGGGTTGCTTTATGTGTAAGGTGAGAGGTGTAAGGGGTTGGAAAACTCTCGGTGATTAGAAGGTTTTCCGGTAATCTCCGGTGAGACGTACCTTGATCGCTTTGATCTTGGGAACTCATAATCTCTTGTGTCATTCTTGTTATACTTTCTGCAAACACCGAAAACAAGGAAACAATTAGAGTGAGTTACATCTTATAAGTTAGAACATACCGAGAATATCGACTAACAGTGGTATCAGAGCTTCGGTAACTAATGATTCAAGTTTATAAGAAGTTGCTCCTCAAAAGTATTTGTTGGTTTGAGGGGTATTATTCAAAAGAGGACTTTTATTTTTCCGAAATATCTCACATGGAACTTACACAAGGAAAGTTCGAAGTTGAGAAGTTTGATGGGGAAAGTGATTTTGCTCTCTGAAAACACAGAGTGTTGGCTCAGCTAGAGATCTTAGGATTGGGAAATGTAATTCAAGCTTCAACAGAATCAGAAACCGAAGCTGAAACTGAAGATGAAGCGGATCCAAAGACAATAACTCCAGCAGAGTTAAAGAGAAGAGCAAAGCTAGTGAAGCTTAAGGATAACAGGGTCAGGAAATTGTTAACCTCGAGCATAACATACATTGTACTACGAAAAGTCATAAAAGAAAAGACAACTCAAGGTCTATGAACGGCTCTGGAAGGAATCTACCAAGTTAAATCAATGCCACATAGATTGGACTTGAAACAAAGGTCCTATAATTTCAAAATAAAAGAAAACAAGAATCTAGATACAAATCTAGATGTGTATAACAAACTATCGTCTCAGCTTTCTAGTTTGGGAGTTAAACTAGAGGATGAAGATCAGGCAAAGCAATTTTATTAAACAGTTTACTAAAGAGGTTTGAAAATTTTGTTCACACTCTAAAGTACAGTCCTGGAAAGACAACCATCACAATTTATGAAATTATCAAGACCACTTATTATGTTGATTATGAGCTAAAAGGAAAAGGATTGCTAGAGTCTAAGAATGCAAGTGAAGGGTTAGTGGCAGAACAGTAAGGAGGCTGAACATACAAGAAAGGCAAAGAAAGATCAAAGTCCATAAGCAAATCTTGTTTTAAGTTCGAAAGGAGATGTTGGATATGTGAAAGTGAAGAACATTTGAAAAAAGATTGTCTTAAGAGAAATCAGAATGGTTCAGGGAAACGGAAACAAGAAAAGGCTGAAGCTAGCATTGCTAAAGCTTAATGGGTTGATCATGATGAACCAGAGGTACTAATGGGTTCTCAGTCATCAAGGAAAGGTTGGATTCTTGACACTGGATGTTCATATCATATGACATACCAAAAGGATCTAATGTTTGATGTTAAAGAGATTAATGGCGGGAAAATTCTGATAGGTAATGATACTTAATATGAAATTACAGCTATTGGAAATATCAAAATTGTTAATTACAACAATACAGTTATTATATTAACAAATGTCAGATTTTCACCTACTACAAAGCGTAATCTGATTTCCTTGGGGCAGCTAGAGTCTATTGGTTGCTCGTTCAAGTCAAGAAATGGGAGAATGAAGTGTTTAAAGCTGAAAAGGAAGTTTTGGCTGGAGATTAGAAAGATACATTGTATTATCTTGATGGTGAACGAGTTATAGAACACGCAAATGTTACAACAAGCAATGTTGACTCAACAACTCTTTGGCATAGCAGGCTGGGGCATATGAATGAGAAGGTTATGAAGCTATTAGTAAATTATGATATGTTAAAGGGTAAAGAAGTTTCAAAGCTAAATAGATGTGAACATTGTATCATGGGAAAATCACATAATTATTTGGAACGGGAAAACATACATCTAAAGAAATCCTAGAGTATGCTCATTCTGACGTATGGGGTTCACCAAATGTGACACCTAATTTGGAAAAATCTCAATATTACATCTCATTCATTGATAATTTCTCAAGAAAGGTCTGGATATATTTTCTAAAGACCAAAGATGAGGCTCTGTCAAAGTTTATGTAATGGAAATCACTTGTGGAGAATCAAAGTGGGAAAAAGGTTCAAACTTTTCGAACAAATAACAATTTAGAGTATTGTAATAGAAACATTGATGATTTCTGTAAGGAGTCTGGAATTCAAAGACATAAAACATGTCATATAGTTCTCAACAAAACAGAGTAGCTGAGAGGTTAAATTGTACTATTCTTGAGAAGGTAAGGAGCTTGCTAAGTGAAACTGGTTCGAGAGAAGTTGTATAGGTAGAGACATCATCAACTATGGTTTATTTGATAAACATAATTCCTTCTAGACCACTAAATTACAGAATTCCAGAAGAAGTTTGGTCTGGAAAGAAACCAGATTATGGACATATAAAAAGGTTTGGGTGCTTGGTCTATTATCATGTTAATCAAGGAAAACTAAAACCTAGAGCCAAGAAAGGAATTCTGATGGGTTATCTGCATGGTGTAAAAAGATACAAAATATGGAGCATTGAAGAGAGAAGGTGTTTTGCAAGTAAATATGTTATATTTTGTGAAGATGTTATCTACAAGGATGTTAAGAATATGACAGAAAAGGAAATAGAAACTGTTAGGCAGAAGGGAAAGAAGGTGTCCTTCGTTCTTCCACATGATTATGTAGAAGAGAGAAATGAAGTTTCCGGATTATAAGAAATTTCAGCTCAAGGTGGAGCTTCTTCATCACATGTTTCAGGTCAAGAAATTGATGAATAGTCGGAAAGCGATCATTTAGTTTACGAAAATACTCCTTTAGATGGTTATTTATTAACTAGGGACATATAAAGAAGAGCACCTGCAAAGATGCCTAGTAGGTTTGATGATTGTGATCTATTTTCCTATGCTTTGAACATGGCTCAAGATATAGATGATGATGAACCTAAGAGCTATCAAGAAGCAATAAGTGGGAAATACATAGCACAATGGTTAAAAGCAATGAAGGAAGAAATAAAATCATTGGTCAAGAACAATACTTGGAGATTAATTAAAAGGCCTCATAAACAAAGAATCATTGGGTGCAAATGGGTGTTTAAGTTCAAAGTAGGGATACCAAATGTGGAAGAACCGAGATTCAAAGCAAGGTTGGTGGCTAAAGGATGTTCACAATTGGAAGGTATTGATTATCATAAAGTATTCTCACCAGAGGTGAAATATGTTACATGCCGATTAATCATGTCATTGGTGGTGTGGGGATTTTATTCTTGAGAAAATGGATGTAAAGAGTGCATTTTTTGAATGGAGAATTAGAGGAAAGGATTATAATGGATCAGTCGGAAGGTTTTGCTAAGGGAAATGAAGTTTATGTGTACAAAAGTCGATTTATGGACTTAAAAATCTTCAAGACAATGGAACTTAAGGTTTCATACGTTTATTACAACAAAAGGGTACACTAGAAGCAATCATGATCCATGTGTATACTTTAAGAGGTACAAAGAAAATGATTTTGTGTATCTACTATTGTATGTTGATGATATGCTACTGGTTTGAAAGACTTTGGTTGAAATTCAGAGACTTAAGGATCTATTGAGCAGTGAATTCGAGATGAAAGATTTAGGTGCAGCAAGACGTATACTCAGGATTGATATTATACGAGACAAAAAGGCATGAACCCTAAAGTTATGTCAACATGTTTATATTGAAAAGATACTTAAGAGTTTTGGAATGGCTAATTCTAAAGTAGTTCAAACACCTATGGGAACACACTTTAAACTCTTAAGTACAAGACAAGAAGATAAAGCAGAAACAGCTGCTGAGATGGAAGACTTACCTTATTGCAGAATTGTCTGTAATATAATGTACGCAATGGTGAGTACACGTCGAGATATTGCTCACACAGTCGGTCTAGTCAGCAGATTTATGTGTGCACCTTGCAAAAAACATTGTATAGCTGTTAATTGGATACTTAGGTATCTAAAAGACACAAAATACTATGCTCTCACTTTCTCAAATACAGATAGTTTCGAAGTTAGGGGATTCTGTGATAGTGATTATGCTGCAGATTTGGATAAGAGATGTTAAATTACAAGGTATGTTTTTCAAGTTCGAAATAATACTGTAAGTTGGAGATCATGTTTACAGCAAACAATGGCATTATCAACTACAAAAGCATAATATATGGCTATGGTGGAAACAGCAAAAGAAGCTATTTGGTTAAAATCAAATAGCTTTGAACTCGGATTCTCACTAAACACCTTAACTTCATCTTTCAAGCTTATGTCACAAAAAGTCATTTGGAAAATTTCACAAACACCTTTCGGGCAGAAAATTTCATAGCATCTAGATTGAAATGACTAAGATAAATCTAGCATCAAGACCACTGTATGTGAATGAATCAATAGATCTATCAACTTAATACAAGATTCAAACATCATATCCTAAGATCTACCTGATCATCAACTTATCACTTCACTACTCAAACATAACAACAAAGAAACTCAAAGCAAAAGAGAAAGAGATAACCATAATAAAAGAGATGAGAGAAAAGATAACTAAGATGATGATCCAAATATCATCATCCCAAAAAGGTCTCCAACTATTCTCCCTCACTCTTTCAAGTAGCTACTCAAAACTAGAAGAAATAATGAAAGATTTCATAAGAAAAAAAAAACCCTACAAATTTGGGTTTTTTTTATGTTTTAAAACAAAGCCGGGACGACCCGAGACAAATCAGGTCGGATAAATTTCAATTCTAAATGAAAATATGGATTTTCTTATATTGTGTAAAATTCATAAAATAAAGAAAAGTGTGTTTGTTGCTTTCATCAATCTCAATATCGACCATGAGGTTCACATTTTGGACTAGAGTATTTTTTTGCGCGTCTGTGCAGGATTGTCGACCTTAGTATTGACCAAGGTGCCTATATTTTCAACGAGAACAAAACTTCTTCAGTTTGTACGACCTGGACATCGAGCATGAGGATAATATTATCCAGAGGGTTTCCTTCATTGATCCAATGCATCTTTGTTGCATACTTAAGCCTCTTCATCCACCTCCAAGTTCTAAATTCCTATAGGTAGTTCTAAATCACCTAAACTGACTCAAAAAGTGAAAACTATGCATATATATGCTCTTAAGACTCAAATGTGCAAAGTATGCAAAATACTAGCTAGAATAAAATTAGATGATTCCTATGTAGTGGATAACAATGCGAAATAAACATGAAAGCCACGCTAATATTCACATATAGCAATGTGCTTTGGAAAATGAAAGACCCATTAACATTTCAGGCATGTGAATGTAATAGGGAAAGAAAATGATTGTGGTAGAAATAAAAAGAAGATAGAATGAAAGGTAATTAATTGTCCGAATTAAAGAAATAAAGAGTGAATGGCATTACTTTATTAATTCAGTTGTTACAAAAAATTCATCAGCTACGATACAATGATACCAATAAACTGTTTAATTTATTATTGAAGGTGTACCATCCCAATTGAAGCAGTATTCATAATGTGGTTCACTCCGAGATACACGACAAATAGTGTCGTAGTTGTATTTGTCCACTTCCCAAATACAATACTTGCAAGCTTCTTATTTTCCAGATGGATTATCATCTCTTGACACTTTAAATATATCAAAATATTAAGATCCATGTCCTAACCATGAAAAATGGCAACGTAATTTTGTAGTTTTTCAAAAGTTAATACGAAAAATGAAACCCCAATAATGGTCCCGAGGAATATGAAGTAGTCCCAACGTAATTTAATGTACACTTAAAGTTCTCTATTGAACACAAGTTGTGGATCACGGCGTGCTTTCTTGCTAGAGGCAAAAAGCCGTTGGCGCCCGGAGTTGGAGCTTCTGCTATAACATTTAATACATGTAATGGCGATGTAAAATGAATGAAAGATGAAGAGATCACATACAACAATATAGAATGAGGTTTATTGACGAAAGCCATGGATATGTAATATTTTTTCCGCATAATCTTCTCTATAAGCTATAAAACCATAATCTTATTTAATTCTTCAACTAACATTAAATGCAAATATTTACTTTATGGTAGTATCTTATTTATATTATAAATGAGAGGATGACTCATGTTTTGTGTGGAAATGAAAGTTAAAAATATTGACCAAATATTTATCCACAAAATTATTTTATAGCAATTTTTATATTTCTTAATTAACCTTTGATTTTGAGGAGGCTAATAGTCTATTTTCTGAGAATGAAAGTTTTTTTTTGGTATGAAAATTAAGTTGATTAGATTAAATTTAAGTTGATTAGAATCAACTACTTTCTTTTGAAGAAGAGGATCCCCAGTTGGTAGGATGTTTTGGCTTGCTTTCCATGTAAAGAGTTTCAGTTTAGGAGAAACATTTGCATTCCACACTTGTTCCAATTGAAACTTTGTGATGTTTGCTCATGTTCTTCATTTAGTGATGTCACCAGTAGGCTGTCATGATAAAATAACTTGACTTATATGTCCCCTATGGGCTGGGAAGCCACATAAACTTATCGTTTGCTCCTCTTGAGCTTGGCTTGATTTGCAGAATTTCTTTTTCTATGTGGGAAAATATTTCGGATTTAACTCACATTCCATTCAGATGTGTTCTCTTTAAAGAGGTGTGATATCTTTAAGTTGGTTTGATGCAGATTAGGAGGTCCAAAAGGAGTTGTGTTGGAATTAATTGAGAACCACAGATCATACCATATTGAGGTGTCTCGGCCTCGCCTTGGTGATATTTGGTAATTGTAAGTCTCTTCCCATCAAAAGACTTCTCCAACCATGACACATATTTATAGTTAGTTTGCAATCTAGGAGAGATGTGTAAGGAGAGTATTTATCCATTACAACTCTAGCAAATAAACAATTTGGTGCTTGTAGGATTCTCCAACCCAATTTGGGAAGTAAAGCAATGTTGAAAGCCTATATATCTCTAAAGTCTAAACCTCCCTCTTTTTTCCTTTTTGCTAGTTTTCTCCAAGCGATCAATGTCATACTTTTCCGACCCTGGTAGGCATCCCACTAGAAACGTGTGAGTGCAAATTGTATGCTATTAAGCAAGTTGGTGGGGACTTTAAACATCTCATAGAGTATGTTGGGATTGCGGTAAGAACCGACTGCATTATAACAAGTTTCCCCGCTTGAGATAGCCTTTTTGTGGACCAGCACCTTGCTCGTTGTTTGATTCGTTCCACAATTTTGATTAAATAGATCTTTCTTCCTTTTTTCAAAAGTGTAAGGTAAGCCGAGGTACTTGCAGTTGCCTCCTTCTCTTTGAATCCCTAGAAACTATTTAACCCTTACTTTGGTGACATGTGGAGTTTTTCTCAAAGAAGGTATTTGTTGACTTCATTTTATTTATCTTATGCCCTGAGACTTCTTTATAATCACCGAGCATGTTCTTTAAATTTGTGCAGCTTTTGTCATCCGATGTACAAAAGAAACATCGTATCGTCAGCAAAAAGAGTAGGTGACTAATGCATAGGCTGACCTTTGCTACTCTTAGTCCCTGAAAGGTACCATCTTTGTTTGCCTTTTTGCATAGATTTGACAGCACTTCTCCACATAAAATAAAAATAAAAGCGGATAAATCCCCTTGTCGGATCTCTCGAGTAGGAAAAACTTCCCCTTTAGTTGATCCATTAATGAAAGAAGAATAGGAAAATGTAGTAATTCACATCATAACCCACCCTATCCATTTAGGATGAAAAGTGAGTTTTTTTTAAAACAGCCCCTATGAATCTCCATTCAACTCTATCATAAGTTTTTATCGTATCCGTCTAGATAACCATTCCACATTTCTTTTTGCATGAGATTGCTATATTGTAGGGTCTCGTGGGTTATTAGAACATTTTCATGAATATATCTCCCTGGGAAAAAAGTAGATTGGTTCTTGGAGATTTGGTTTCCCATTAGTTGCTGCAGTCTCTTTGTACTGATCTTGGAAATTATTTTATATCTTACATTGAATTCACTTTTCTTTTTGTGTATTCAGAGTCTCGAAACATACTTTATGAGAAGCCATGAATTGTTAGTTTCAACATGCACCAAAACTGTAAAATCTACAATTTTGGTTGATACTAATTAACCATATGATAACGAAATGAATGTTATGTTTGATGTTGGCAATGTCAACCATTGCGAAAGAACTATGGATGTTAATTTCGTTGTGGTGATTAAGAATCGAATGGAAGTGTTAACTCTCTTATTAGTGACGGCCATAAAAAAGGAAAGACCCACTAACATCTTAGGTCCGGGAATGTGATATAGAGAAAAAAATGATTGCGGTGGACAAAGAAAGAAGATCAAATAAAATGTGATTAATGGCATTTAAGGCAATTTCTTGCTCGAATCACAGAACGAAAAACGATTACGGTTGCAAATTTTAAACATTGTTTCCCTTACAAGGTAGCATGTGTGTACATCTCAGAGTTTTCATTTTTTATTTAAAATTATTGTTAATAATATTATCATGTTTTTATTTGTATTGTACATTTATCTTTAAATTTGTTATAATATATTTATAGTTATCGGTGTAAGTATATATGAACCCTCTCCCTAATACTTTTATATATTCAATTTGTTATGTGTACAAATAAATATTATCAATTTATGCAATTTGTTATCGTATATAATTAAAATTATATTATTAACTACATCATTATCGTATTAAATATATCTTGTCCACTAATTTTTTTTTTTATTTTTGTTTTTGGTTTCATACTATACAACCACATAAGGGGAAGCTATGTGAGTTATTGTTATATTGCAAATTAGAAATTTACCATTGTTAGATTCTTAGTTTTTAAAACATCTATTGATATTGCCTTAATTCACCCTATAAAAAT
This sequence comes from Lepidium sativum, assembly GCA_023374145.1. Taxonomy (NCBI): domain Eukaryota; kingdom Viridiplantae; phylum Streptophyta; class Magnoliopsida; order Brassicales; family Brassicaceae; genus Lepidium; species Lepidium sativum. The sequence goes on from JAKUCM010007921.1 coordinate 17,611, forward strand.
ATTGAGCAAAACATTATCCATAAAATTATTTTCTAGTAATATTTTATGTATATAACCTTTGATTTTTAAAAGACTAGCGGTCTATTTTCTGAGAATTTTTTTTAATGTTTTCAGAGTATCGAACAAAATCTTTGTATAGTGAAGTAGTAGTCAGAAATCGTCAAGAGTTTATACAGATTGTAGACTGCGAGTTGTTTCAAATGAAAAATTAAATTTTATAGAATTTTCCGGAGAGAATATATTCACGTCACCATTTTTTTTGGTTTAGAATCCTTTGATTACTTCTAGATCTCTTAATTGAGTGTGTCATGCTCCATGAAATTTAGTTTGCTTAAGCTATTTTCAAAAATTTTAAAGAAAGAAAGTATATAAACACTGAAGTTAAGAAAATGCCAATATTTTATTCAATTAATTGTTCCAAAAACATTCCTTAGAAAAATATAGTGATAACTGATGATAATAATAATAATAATATTAATATGTTTTTATCTATTTTTTTTAGGCTTATCTTCCAATTGGAAACAGTACTAATATTTTGGATCACTACAAATTACACGACAAACATTGGCTGTGTTGTACCTTGCCACTTTCCAAATACAATATTTGCGAACTTCAAAATGTCCTAGTGGACTATCGTCTCTCGAAACTCTAAATATATCAAAATATTTAGAACCCACCTCCATACCATGTAAAACGGCAAACAAAAAAAAAACTTTAAGAAATCAAACGAGTAAAACATAATTTTTCTTTCTTATGCTTCAATAAAGTCTTTCACCAAATTCTCATAATCTAAATTTCTAACTAGATATCTTTCTATAGATATGATAGCAAAACCATTTAGTATTTCTTGTAACATATTTGATTGCAAATAAAATTTTATCAACTTTAGTTTTGAAAGATTTCTTTTAGCTGAAGCAACATTAACTATAATCGTCAACAAAATTCGATAAGAAATCCATGAGTTTGGATAACAATCTTCCATTCCTTTCTAGTAGTCCATCACTTCAACGAGTTTTTTGCATTCCTATGGAAAAACATCTTTCAGAACAGTTAGTTCAAAATACAACTCATCCCCTATAACATTTGAATGATTTTCTCCCATTGGAGTTTCTTTTATCTATCTTTTATTTCTGAACCTCGAGTTTAAAAATATTTCCAGATTGGTACAAGATCTCTTCAAGCTATCAACACTTGTTGACTTCAGTTTCTCTAAATCAAAGAAACCAAGAGTTTGTTCGTACTTTTGAAATTGCTCAAACCTTGTCTTAAGAGAATAAAGAGCTTGATCCATCATTTAGTTGAAACAATTTATTCTAAAACTCTCTTCTGGAGATAAATTCACAGTTTCATCAACTATAATTGATTCTTCACCAAATTTTCTTTTTCTTTTGATAACATGTTTTTCCTTTGTTGAAAATATGGCTTCAATTTCCATAGACCCTGCTACCACTTTAGTATATGATTTTGCACTCTGAAAGCCATTATCCCTATAATTTTGGCAAAAAAGAAAATAAGTCCCTTCAACTCGGAAAATGCAACTTCAATGTTCATGTTTTCTGACTACATACTCCTGCGTACAATGTTTACTGCAAAGAGAACTTTGTATCAAATCACCACAGACAGAAAAAATTCATAATTTCCAATCCTATGTGTTTCAATTGTCGCAAGACACTCAACATCACTTTGGGCTTTTGGATCATCACTATTTTCCTCTATATGAATTTAAGCATTTCTTATTTTTGGATCTTGAAATCTTATTGCCTTTACACATTCAGTATGACTCTTCCACCGAGTTTGCGACAAATTTTTAACTGACAAACCTCCCACCATATCTTCTAATATCTTCTATTGCTTAGTCGAAGATGCATATAGACAATAGCTTTGCTGAATTATCCCAAAAAAATAAAATGGCTTTTTGAGAAGTGGCCACCATATACAAAGAGATATATTAAGACTATGATAACCATATGGCGTATAAAAGGCATGTGGTTGACATCAATAAATATCTTTTGTACTCTCTTATGTTTTCTCTTCATATTGCATCCATTATGATATCCTTGTCCTCTCATATGATCAATACTTATATTAAGAGCAACCAACACCTTTTGAATCTCACTAAAAAGTCATTCTCCGGATATATCATCAACTTTCAAAAATGTAAGAAAAAATTCTTCTATCTTAGCCGAACGTGGTGAAACATCAACACATCGAAAGATAAGAGTCATTTGTTCATGATGACTAATATCATGAGTGTAATCGACAATAACTGAAAAATATTTCGTTCCTTGAATCTTTCCTTGACTTGATTAGCTATCCATTTTATCATCTCATTCTGAATTTTATTATTGATATAATGATAATGAGATTCACCATCTTTAAACCGTCTAACATATCTCTCATTACCATATCCCATTCAGCCATCATGTCAATAAATCTTAAGAATTTTTCATTACCATACACTCTTTAACTTTTTGTTTTTTTCCACGAAATGCTAAATTCTTTTAGGCAAGAGTTTTTACCAAGGAATAAATTTAAAGCATCACATCTTTCCAATGATTCCTCTCTTTGTTGATTTCTTCTTGCACATACTTATCAATCGTTTTGTTTTGTTTTCAGCCTCAATTCAAGTTCCATCCACTGACTCATGAATTTAATATGTGCATGACTAGTCTCATGCTTCTTCAGTCTTTTCAAAATATTTTTCCAATCACCAAAGCCCTTAGATGCGAGATAACTTGAATTTTTATCCTGAGTGAACAACTTAAGGTGTGATGGAGCAGCCACGGCTTTGGCTCATTCGGCCACATTCTTCACCAATACCACGTTCACATGCGATGGCACAACTGCAGCAGTCGCTAGTGGGTAGCCTTTCCAAGACTTCGCTCAACATTGCAAACACCGCATTCAGTCCAACGTGATTTCCGGTGCCATCATTCGCAGTAGGAAGTTGCATCGATTCGGTTGCCCTATTTTGACTACGATAAGCACTTGGCTAATTCTTCTCACTATAGACATCATTCTGTTTCGTCCTTTCCACATCAATTTGGGATGTCTCGTCATTCCCAACATTCCCTTTCTCTCTCTCTC
>JAKUCM010007922.1:0-35652 GCA_023374145.1 Lepidium sativum
TCTCACACATTTGCGACAAGAACTTACAATGTATCGAATACTTTTGAGGTCTCCGGCGAGTAGTGAATTCAAAAACAGCCTAACTTCTCTCTGAATGCCAAGGTAGTGTTCAGGAATTACAAGTGTGACATTAAGAAGGAACTGGAAAACTTACAAACGTGTTGTGTTTAATCATTACCTCCTCTAGAGAAGAGCAGTCACGCAATAATAGAATCTCGACTGAACTGTCCCTGCGGCCTGGTCCAAAATTTCTACCACCAAAATATCATACCATCAGAAATTTGCTAACACGCTTAAAGATATTATAATTAACGTTTATCCAAACAACATGAACCTCAAAAAGCAACCAGTGATTTCAGGCGATTTTGACAGATTTAAGTATTTAAGTTGACGAAAAACCTGCAAAAAACATCATAATATTCTTCAGTTTTGTAAGAACATATAGATGGTAGTACCAAATAAAAAGAGGAGAAATACCAAGTAAAGTAGAGAAGCCGTACCATAAAAATAATCCGGGCTACCGCGTCATCTACCCCATAATTTAGAAGCGTTACCGAAGATAAGTTAGGGCAACAGTCCACAAACTCTACCAAGGTTGACTCTCTTGTAGTGACTATACTACCACAGTCACAAAGTAGGCAACTTTGAGAAAATCTCAAATGGAATTATTAAAAAGAAACGGAAAGTTTCAGTGGAAACATATTACCTCCTCTAGTATAGTGCTCTAAAAACAGGTGCTCTATCAAGCGACAATGTCTCGTGAGTGATCCTAACTGCTCTAGTGGTATATTGTCACCTGAATCACTTAATAATGAAAATAGAGGGAATCTACCATAAGTCATGAGCAAAATTTAAAGTGAACGGACATTGCAGTAAGAAAAAGATATTCAGACGCACAGAAGATGGCGCCTTCAGGAAATGTAAAGAAAAACAATAGTGAAATGGAGAATTCTGATTTTCAATGCATCCAACACAACTTACAATTCAAGAATCTTTAAATCAATGAGATTTGGACAGGTTGACAACGCAGCACACAAGGACACTCTATCTATATATACGAGATGGTAAAGATGTAGGCTTCTCAAGAGACCCCTGCTTGAACGGTAAAAGATAGTACCAATCAGAAGATGCAAGTAATAGACATTGCTCGAGAAGAAAAGACTGTAAAACGATATTCGCAAAAAGGTTATTTCAGACAACTTAAATTAGATTTAAACAACAGATGTTCTTAATAAGTTATCATCATTTGTATAAATGGTAACCAAAAAATACCCGGCAAAACCATGACTAAAAGATAGTGGTGCAAGACATGATCTTGTAAGCAAAATTGTAGCATGTCGATCATGAGGAGAAATACAACCGAGTTTGAGGGATCTGCACACACAAACAAAGCCTGAGAGATGATTACATAGACTAAATTCACTACACAAGAAGTTAACCCACAAATAGAAAATCTCACCTGAGTTCTTTTCCAGCCCTATGGATCATAACACCCACAAGTCTATTATCGACATGTTTTGCAGCCATTGTCAAGTTGATGTGGGAGTAGCATACACGGTCCATGGCACACTTGTTGAACATTGAGCAGGATGCAGAAGCTTGCATTAGAGACTTTGTATCAAGCATTGAAAACACCTGGATATGAATTAGAAACATATTATGTAAGACATCCCTCTAGAGAACATAGTTCCATGATCTCAAGGTTCTGAATTTCTTACCATAATAGTTAGGTCAGAGGGGAGAGGCCATGATATGGAATTATGGAGGGTGGCACGCTTCCTGATGCTCCTTTCGGTGGACTTGTAGAGAAGTGAAGCAAGTTGCAGAGTACGATCCAGGAAACGATCTTGATCCACACCAGAAGTTTCAGCAGTCGAGGGAATAACTTGATCCAGCACTCGATCAAACGAGCAGCCAATGGAAAGCAGCGAGGAGCACAAAGACAAATCCGGCAGTGAAAGGAAAGCAGAGATAGTCAAATCAATGTTGCTCTGATTGGAATTGGGAGCAATGGGGAGGGAACTAGGGTTTTGGCAGGAGGAGGTAACTGAATGGATATGGCAAGGCGGCTTGGAATTGGGATCGTCCATGACAACAGAAGATTGAAAACAACGCAAGAATTTATATGCAAAGGCTCAGAGTTTTCAATTGAGATTTCTGGTAGAACACGATTCCATAGCACAATTGGCTAAATCGTGGAAACGCGAGCTGAATTTGATGAAAAGGCCGGTGAATCCGAAATGGAACAATGAGATAAAACCAGAGAGCAATGAGTACCTCGCTAGGGTTTTGGATCCTGGAGAAGAACACTCGAAACGGAAGTTTGATGAGTGCTTTTAAATGGTTTTCGGTTTTATAGAAAACTCTTTGGCTTCCTCAACTACATTTTGAGAGATTATTCTTTTCTTTTTAAATCATTTAAATGGTTATTGAAATTTATATTTCATTTATGGGAGTTTATTTTCTGTCATTTTATGAGGTTTACTTTGAGCTGAGATTTAAAACTCTTAAATTATTTCTGGATTTTACAAATCCAACTCAAAGGAATAGTATTAAGTGAAGGTTTGTTGACAAAAGGATTTGTGTTTTAAAAAGAAATTCACAATCAAAATAAAGTATAGAGTCTTTGAAAGAAAAAATTCATAATCATATCTACTCAAATCTATAAAATAAAATAAAAAATATATAAAAATTTTCATTTTAATAAAGATTATAAATGACAAAACCAATAAAATGTAATGTTAAATATGATTTATAAATGACAGAATTAGCCGAGGACAGGTAGCCCAGTGGTGTAGTCATTTTAAAAATCCTTAAGGCACCAGAGATCGAACCTCATACCTGTCAATAGTAGGAGTGAAAAACCAGTAGACTAGTTGCCACAAAAAATAACAGAATTAATAACACATGATTTTAAATAATTTTTTTTTTTTGGTCAAAAAGTCTAGTTGCTTTTAAATCTCACTCCTACTCTGCAGGTAGGGGGTTCGATCCCTGGTGTCTTGTGGATTTGTAAAGTGACAACACTACTGGACCACCTGTCCTCGGCCGATTTTAAATAATTTAAAACGGTAAAAATATAAAAAAAAACTCCTGAAACTTTCAAAAATAAGTCGTACCAAATCACAAATCTTTCATAGGTAAAACAAATCGCAAACACTTATTGAATTATTAGTTAAATCTCAATTTTTTCTTGACTAAGCCATTTTAACCGCACCGTTAATAACTTATTTTAATAAGCAATCTCCAAACACTGCCTCAAATATGATTTCTCCAAAACATTATAGTAAAACACACCATTAGGTCATTCAAAAACCAGCCAAGATTCTCAACTTGGGTCTTACAGTAACTTCTATATGTGTTCTCTGCAATGCTGAGATTGAGTCCCACGACCATATGTTCTTCCAATGTACCTTCTCGCAGGAAGTCTGAAATTCCTTTGCACGCAAGTTCCACACCAACCATCTGCTAACCTTCTCGGAAGCAAACTCTTGGTTTCTCTCACTATCAGTTTCCTCAAGATCAATTCACACTCTCATCAAGCTCCTTTTACAGATCTCAGTCTATTCCATTTGATGAGAAAAAAAAACAAGGATCTTTACACAAGTTGCTAGCCCGATTCCTACATAATATGTCTTAAGTGGACTTACCGCCGAACACTAAGTTAATAGTCATTTGCCTTTCTTTTGATAAGTTTAGTAGGTATGTATTTGTTATGAACTCTTTATTTCAAGTAGTATAAATCTTATATTCCAAAAAAGAAAATTAAAATGATTAAAAAAAACTTTGAAATTTAAATTACAATTCAATAAATTTCACGATTTATTTTATCCATAAAAAAAGTTAAACAAAACACTTAAAAAACTTGCCTCAATGGGGAACGTTGATACAACGTAAGTCACCTGAATATTGCAATTCAATGTTGCGTTCTTTATAATAATTGAACATTGAGATTTCAACCTCCTCAACTTCACCGTTTTTGTCTTTAGGTTTCCTCCATGTAAACCTTAAACCATACCAAAACATCTTAGAATCAACCCAATTCACTGTTAACATGGATTTGGCATACATTTGATCTTTGCAGATGTATTCACTTAGACCAGTTATCTTGTATTCTCTATTTGAGAGGACAACTTTAACTCTCAGATTCTTTAGCTTACGTCGAGCCTGAAGAAAGAAAACTCAAAGAAGTACTTCTCAGAGATGCTAAAAAGATTGTTACAGATGATAATGTACCTTCATCATAAAATAAAAATTTGGGTTTGAGTTAATGATCAAATTTTGTTGACATAAAAAATAGTTTGGTTTGATTTGGCTCCCTTTCAAAGTTAAACCAGTTCGGTTTATAAACAAACAATTTTCTTCGCTAAGAGCCATAATCATATCCATCAAACAATAATCTAAAGAGAACAAACATGAAATCACAACAAAAGAAAAATCAGTAAAACAAATTAAAAACTAACATTAAACATTGTCATCTCTGTCAAACTCCACATACACATTGATTTTGTTCACTTTTTAGACAAATTTCTTACAAATCATAACTTTGTTTACCAGTAAACTTAACTTCAACGGGACTAACATTTTTCCCAATAGATCTCATATTTTGACCAACACCTTCTCTTCCTGGATTAGCTTTCTCTGGATAAACACCATCTTTAGGATGCAGATACTGAACTTCACCATTAGGAAACACTCTATAAAACTGATAAGTAATCTTATACTTTGATCTAAGTCTTGTCCCCAAAGCTAAACACTGTTCTTTCCTTGCTAACTTCAACAAATTTGGACCTTCTCTCATAATTGCTGCTCCTCCTGTGGGCATCTCAAAGATCTGTTCTTTTGGTGAGTTCCATGTAATAACATAGAATTCTTCAACTTGTGCTTTACGTAAAAGACCACCTGTAGATCCTGCAAAGATTGGAGATGGTGTGTTTGGATCTAGTTGTGGTGGTGTGAATCCAACTGGTGCCTCTTTCACTGGAGCTGCAGGAGCAGAAGAAGAAGAATCTGTTTTCTCTGCACGGATTGAAGTTTCGGTGAAGGAAAGTGATTTTGGACGATGTATTGTTGAGAAGAAGTGAAGTTTCTTGACGCCGGAGGTTGTGGCTGTTGTTATAGCGGAGTTGAAGATCCCGGCAGCTTGAGTTGCCATATTGTTCTTTGTTGTGTAATGAGGAAAGTTAGTTAATGATTTGATATGTTTTGATGAGGAGTGAAGATAATATTGTGAAATGAGAAGGCAGAGATTGTTGGATTTTATGGATAAGGTAACCAATAGAATTAACTATTAGATTTTTCTCTTACCCATCTTCTCTTTCACGTCGAATAGGCGGAGGACTCAATCTCTGGTTGTAAAAATGAACTGCCTTAAATGAATTTACCGTCAGCCCCTAGACTAAGAGTCATTTGCTCTTTCACCTTTGACGTTGTTTTGTTAGTCAACTTTTAATATATAGGCATTGGAAATTTACGATTTAATAATTTTATATGTTATGGGCTTTTGAGCTTACCTGGTTACATACTTTGGGTCTGAAAAGAATTTTCAAATCCAAATTTATACTTTATATGGATTCCAAAACTTGATCCAAGAAAAATGTATGGAATCATCATGGTAGCATCGGCCCTAAGTATGAACTTAGAACCTTTGGGTGCAATGAAATCTATTATCTGAAAAATTATTTTGATTCTATTCTTTTTTCTTTGCAGGATCTTCCAACTATCACTAAATATTCTAAACGGCAAAAAATCCTGGAATTTTGGATCCAAATAGTAATAACTAGATTATGCTAAGTATTTTTATATTTTGTTACATAGAATTTAGTGGAATAAGTTAAATTTAATTCTCTTTCTAAAAGAAAAAACTTCTCTCAATTATCGAAGCTTCTTCAACTACTCCAACCTTCGATGTCGGCAACGCTAGTTTCATTGGATCTCGCGGGCATTGGACTCTCTTTATGTTGTGTGTTTGGTTTTCATCTTCTCTGGTGTTATCTCTTCTGTATCCCCCTCTTCCAACAAAATCCATGGCCAGGAAAGTGGAGGCTTGAAGTCATGTCTTTAGAGGACGAAGATATCTTCAGCACCCTCACTATCATGGTCCTCTATCGGAGCCGAGGCCTTTGTATCTCTCCATCTTCGTCTAATGTCCACCGACTTCTTCGTTTTTTACTTTTGTTTCAGTGATGTTCTCCTCTTATCCGGTGATCCTCAACCACCGAGACCACCCACTTCATCCATCTCATATATGCGTTCTCCACGTCTTTTGTCTTCTCAGTCAAAGGTTATACTGTCCTCCGATGAGACTTTGATATGGCGAGATGCTTCATCCTCCACTCCTCTGTGTCAAAGAACACAAAAATTCATTGCTCAGTTAAGTATCTCTTTCGAGATAAGCGTGGAATGTTGGTAAGCCTCAAATCTTGATATTGCCCTAGCTTGCCTCAATGCTTTTTCTGATCTACAACTCTCCGATGAACATAGAGGATACTGTTAATAAGTGTTTTTTCTGGGCATGGGTTCATTTAAGGTATCTCATTATTCTTTATGTATATAGTCTTTGGAATTGGGTCCCAATATATGATTTTATATTCTTAAGCCCTCTATTTAGGTTAATACTCTCTGAGTTTGTTAAACCGTGAGTTCTCATTTCTTCGAGGGAGAATATACCCACTGTTGAGAAAGATTGCCTCGATATCTTTGTTTGCTAATATGATTGAATGTGTGTTTTTGTGTAGGTGTGATGATTGTAGATCGAAAAGACAAGTTGGTTTACGAGTTCCCAAAGAAGATGATTCCTTGGTACATCTCGGTGAGTAGACACTCACATATATGGATTCACTATAACTGCAAGAACAAATACAACAGTTGAGTTACAAGATCAAGAAACACAAACAAGAACCAAGCTCCCTCACTCTCTTGTGTCTCTCTTCTACTCAAGGTAATTCTTCTCACACCTTTCATGTGTCCATCTCATTCTCGGTTATAAAGAAAAATAAATCATCACACCATAACCTCAACCTCCCTATGACAACTTCCATCTTTGCTCATTCTTGACCAAAAAGAACTTTCCTCTTTCAGGCCATAGAGTGAGAAGACTAGTCAAAACTGGCCCAACACCGCAACCTATCAAGAGATTCAGGAGATACAAAACCGGCCCATAAGAGAAGTCTCATGTGGATCTGCTACTTCATGGCTCATGGACCTCAGCTCACGACATGGCCCAGTACGGCCCACGAAGAATATGAAGACGTTCCACATACTCCACCTCATCTTCTTCATTATTATGCGGTAATCGAGACATCTCCTCGACTTTTCTGTTGCATCTCCGAGTTCCAATAGAACCCTTCAACTTCAACTCCGTAACACTAAACGACCAAACCATTCACCACTTTTCATTCACTCCTTCGAAAAAAAACAGAGAGAAACTCTCTCATCTTCTCCGCCGTGAAACCCAACAGTCAAAGATAAAACAAAACCACATCATCTCTGTTCTCCATTCCTCACACAAGACCGCCGAAGAACCAGAGAGACTCCAACCATCTCTGATTCCCTTATCTTCGACATGCATGAACTCCGGCCACCACAGAGTAATTTCTTTCACCACTTTCTCTGTTTTCTTCTTCTCATTTCATTTTTTTTTCTTTAAAAAAAAACCGAAGAGAGACACTAACCGTCTCTTCTGATTCCCTCATCCACATGCATGAACGCCGAAGAGACTTCTAGAAGACCCTTCATCTTCTAACGTGATGGATTGCTGAGCAAGCCCAATCGATCTAACGCCGCCTCAAACTTCTTCACCGGAACTGATTTTGTGAGTATATCCGCCAGATTTTCTAAGGTACTGATCTTTTTTACTGTTATCTCTTCTTCTTTAACCAACTCTCTTAAGAAACTCATCCTGACAGCCATATGTTTTGTTCTTTCATGATAAACGTTGTTCTTTGTGAGACATATGGCGCTTTGAGAATCAGAGAAGATCTCTGCATCCAGATCTCCGAGTCCAATTTCACATGTAATTCCTTTTAACCATACAACTTCCTTTGCGGCTTCCACTAATGACATATACTCTGCTTCTGTCGTTGACAGGGCCACTCGAGTCTGCAGCCCAGATCTCCAGCTAACGGTGTTTCCTCCCACCTGAAAAACGAACCCCGTTATAGATCTTCTTCTGTCAAGGTCAGCTGCATAGTCACTATCACATAATCCCACAATATTTTCAGTTTCATTTTTCTTGAAAGTTAGGCTTAGATCTTTTGCTTGTTTCAAATATCTTAATATCCATGTAACCACACTCCAATGTTCTGTGTCAGGATTACTCATGAAGCGACTGATCGGACCCACAACATATCGCAGATCCGCACGCGATCCTACCATCGCATACATCATATTTCCCACTGCACTGGCGTAAGGTACGTTCTGCATCTACTTTTCACAAATCTTAGCACTAGATAATTTGAAATGAGAACCCATAGGAGTGTGAACTATTTTATTCTCTGACTAGTTGAATGTGTTTAAAATTTTCTCAATATAAACCTTCTATTATAATCTCAGAATTCCATTCACTATGTCTCTTGAAATATACATACCCAGTATCCTCCTTGCACTTCCCAAATCCTTCATCTCAAACTCTTTGCTTAATAATCCCTTTAGCTTAATGATTTCTCCCATGTCGTTTGATATTAATAACATATCATCAACATAGATAAGCAAATAAACATAACAACCCTTTTTGAACTCTCTAAAATACACGCAAGTTTCGAAATCACTTCTGTTGTAACCCTGCGACTGAATATACTCATTGAATCTCAAATTCCACTGCCTAGAAGCTTGCTTAAACCATATAATGATTTATGTAATAGACATACACTTCCCTTTTTTTCATATCCTTCAGGCTATTGCATATAGATCCTCTCATCTAGGCTTCCATGTAAAAATGCCGTTTTTACATCCATCTGTTCCAATTCCATATCATAATTCACCACAGTTGAAAGCATTAACCTTATAGTAGTGTGCTTAACCACAGAGAAAACACTTCATGATAATCTACACATTCAATCTGTGTGAACCCCTTAGCAACCAATCTAGCTTTGAATCTCAATTTTTCAACTCCCGGAATCCCCAGTTTTACTTTGTAAATCCACTTGCATCCTATAGTTCTTAGATCACTTGTTATAGGAATATATGACCAGGTCTGATTCTTATTACAATAATATATCTCCTCTTTCATAGCAGTCAACCATAGATCACGATCTTTTCCATTCACAGCCTCTGTATATGACTTAGGTTCATCAAAGTTCATGTCATCTGCAGCATTTAGTGTATCGTATGCCACATTGTTTTCAATGAATCTACTAGGACGTCTGATTTCTCTTCTTCCTCTGTCTCTAGCCAACAAATAATCATCATAACCAGAGTCCACCAATCCTCCATCATCTTCTGTATTCATTTCTTCAGTTTCTTCATCTAGATCACGAAGAACTCCACCTTGATCTGTACCATGATCAACATCATTTGAGCTTTCAGTTTCATTTGAATCCGTAGGTAGCACAAAAGAAACTCTCTTGTTCTTGTTTGCTTCCCCTTTTCTTTCAAAATCAACTGAAACTTTGTCAAAGTCTCTGCAAATCACATCTTCATTGAAAATCACGTCTCTGCTCACAATACACCTTTTGTCTTCCAAACTCCATATTCTGTAACCTTTAACACCCTGTGGATACCCCATGAAGATCCCTTTCTTAGCTCTAGGTTTTAGCTTGCCTTGATCAACATGAAAATATGATAAACATTTGATCTTCTCATGTGAGATAAGTTCAGTTCCCTTCCTCTCCACAATTGTTCTGGTATTTGAAAGTTAATAGGTTTTGAAGGAGTTATATTTAGTATATAGACAACTGTAGATGCAGCTTCATCCCAGAATGATTCTGATAGTCCAGTCTCTGCCAATAGGCTTCTGACCTTTTCCAGAATGGTCCAATTCAAGCTCTCAGCTATCCCATTATGCTGAGGAGTGTATGGACATGTTCTGTGCCTTTTAAATCCTTCTTGAGCACAGAAATCATCGAAGACCTTATTGCAGTATTCCAATCCATTATTTGTTCTCAAAACCTTCAACCTCTTTCCACTTTGATTTTCAGTCAAAACTTTCCAATTAACAAACTTCCCATAAGCCTCATCTTTAGTTTTCAAGAAGTACACCCAAACCTTTCTAGTGAAATCATCAACAAACGATATATAGTATTGAAATCTCGCTAAACTTGGTGTTACGTTTGGTGATCCCCATAGATCAGAATGAACATATTCGGTCCCTCAGAGACATGAATCCCTTTCCTGAACAACATTCTGTGTGACTTCCCTAAAATACATGGCTCACATTTCTTGAAGTCTTTGATTTCACTATGTTTTATCAGCCCTTTTTCCTTTAATAGCTTCATATTAGCAGCACTCATGTGTCACAATTTGCAGTGCCACAAATCCGTCATGTTTTCTGTTACCAACACCATATTAGCTTCAGCCTTCTCAGATTTTTCATTAAGGAAATACAGAGTATCTCTGTACCTAGCTGTCAAAACAACTCTATCATCTTTAAACACTTGCAGCTTAAAATCCTTTGACTTATACCAGCATCCAAGCATTTCCAATTGTCCCAAATATATCAGATTCCTTTTAGCCATTTCAGAAAATTTCACTTGTGGCAGAATCACAACTGACCCATCAGAATTCTGAAATCTCACCTTCCCTATAGCAGTCACATCGCATCTTGTGTCATTTCCCATTAAGATTTTACCTCCATTAATTTCTTCTACATCAAACATGAGATATTTCCTAAATGTCACATGATATGAACATCCATAGTCTATAATCCATTCGTCTCTGATTTCACTATTTGATGTCATAAGCATTAATGGTTCCTTCTGGATTGCTTCAACAACACTAGCTTCTGATTTTCATGACCTGCTATCATTCCCATGATACTTTCTTTTTGGACAATCCCTTTTAGAGTGATCCTCTGATCCGCAAAACCAACATTGTTTACCCTTTGCTCTGGATTTAGATCTACTCTTGTCTTTTTGTTTTCCCTTTGAAGTTGACACCTTTTCACTTCTCCCTCTACTCTGAAACACCAAACCTTCTCCCCCTGACTGCAGCTTATACAATCCCTTTTCTTTCAACTCCATCTCTATAGAGTAGGCTGAGCTCACAATATCCTTAACTGTGATTGTTTCTCTTCCACTGCTATAATTCAATGTGTGAACAAGAGTATCAAATTGCTTTGGTAGACTATTCATAAGAATAGCCGCCTTGTCTTCATCACTCATATCAACATGAACGCTTGCCAGGTCAGATATTAGTTTATTAAAATCGTCAAGATTCTTATCCAGATTCTTTCCAGCATCCATTTTAAAAGCATAAAATCTTTGTTTCAGGTTGAATCTGTGCGGAAGTGTTTTCACCTGATATTCTGCCTCCAAAGCCATCCATGTATCATATGAAGATCTTTCTCTTTTCACCGACCTGAGAACTGCATCAGCTAAGCTAGAGCAGATAAGATTCTTAGCTCTCTTATCTTTAACTTTCCATCTTGGATCTGCTTTTGCCCTCTCAAGTTTTTTCCTCTGCAGCTTTTTTGTTATATTCTTCACCCTTTGGATCTAAGTTTGCCTCTTCTTCTAAATAAACTGGTAGAAGCGGTTCATCAAGTCCCATAATTTCCAGTTGCGCCAAGATCTTGAATTTCCAGAGAGAGAAATCACCTTCTCCATCAAACTTCTCAACATCAAAACGCCATTGGGTAGGTTCCATGTACTCATCCTTCTCACTCTTGGTACTAGCTTCCTTTATCGACATCACTTAACTTATGGCTCTGATACCACTTGTTGTGAAAGATTACCTCGATATCTTTGTTTGCTAATATGATCGAATGTGTGTTTAGTGTAGGTGTGATGATTGTAGATCGAAAAGACAAGTTGGTTTATGATAACACGAGTTTTAACCTTATATCCTACTACAAGTGCACAACAAACGTCATAGTATTTAGGGGTCGAATTCCTCAGAGAATCAGATCACACTTTTGACTTTTATCGAATCGCAAAGTATATCAATCAAAATCAGAGAAGTAAATACTAACAACTTAGACGCAAATTTAATCAAATAACTAAAGCAATCAGATATCAGGTATTCATTCAGGAGTTAGAACTCTTGTCAGGGAAACTATTAAGGAGCTAATCTGGTCATATTTTCGGCATGAACATAAATAAAGATAAACCAACTCTCGTTGAATCTACCCCTCTACTAATAATCTAAAGGTCATAACTCTCGTTGGTTTCAGATTACAAGTAGGCTTTATCACTTATGTTCAATTACCCACAATCCAACCTAGCATCAACTCTCGTTGGTAGTGAAGGAATTGCTCTTCTAATCTAGTTCTAGTTCTTAACAATATTCTGGAAATTTAACAACCTAAAATCATCGACTAAGTGATCAAACTAATCTATGCATTAAACTCAAGTATTAGAAGGAGAATCATCTATTCATCAATCCTATTTTTCCTTAACAATGAATTCTAAAACCCTAAAATCTCTAAATCTGATCTAAGATCTACTCAGACATAGAACAATGAACGAAGCGAATCATGATAAACCGAAACTGAAATTGCATTAATAAATAGAAATAGGATTTAGAAATTCTTCTCAAGTGTGAAGAGATCTTCTTCCTAGCTTACAAACTCTCAAACTTCTGTAAAAATCGTTCTTCAAAAGCTCAAAGACGCCTCCAAAAATAAAATAAGGAAAGAGTATTTATAGGTCTCAAAACAAGAGGCGAAAATCGTGAAATTAGGTTTCTTCGAAGGGCATCGATCGATCGATCCTTGTGTTGACCGATCGATCTTTGGATATTGAGTCGATCTCTCAGAAGCCAAGTCGTTCTTCAGATCGTGCGCACATTCCTTGTTAAAGCACTAATCGATCAATCCTTGTGTTTGATCGATCGATCGTTCCTCTCGTGGAGAATACCAACCTTCAAGCATGATTCCAACTCTGTACGTTTTTTACCTGAAATCTCAATAAAACATAGACGAATTCTCCAAATATAATAGTAATAATGAGCTCAAAACTGACAAAATATGAGGAACATCAGTTTACGAGTTCCCAAGGAAGATGATTCCTTGGTATATCTCGGTGAGTAGACACTCACATATATGGATTCACTATAACCGCAAGAACAAATACAACACTTGAGTTACAAGATCAAGAAACACAAACAAGAACCAAGCTCCCTCACTCCCTTGTGTCTCTCTTCTACTCAAGGTAATTCTTCTCACACCTTTCATGTGTCCATCTCATTCTCGGTTATAAAGACAAATAAATCATCACACCATACCCTCAACCTCCCTCTGACAACTTCCATCTTTTCTCATTCTTGACCAAAAAGAACCTTCCTCTTTCAGGCAATAGAGTGAGAAGACTAGTTAAAACTGGCCTAACACCGCAGCCCATTAGGAGATTCAAGAGATACAGAATCGGCCCATAAGAGAAGCCTCATGTGGATCTGCTACTTCATGGCTCATGGACCGAGGCTCACGACATGTCCCAGTACGGCCCACGAAGACGGTCCACACCCACAATACTTCTCTTCTCGGTAGAACGTTTTCAAATGCTCATATCATATGGTTTTACGAGCTGCCCTTGTGATTCACTTGACTTAGTGTCAATCAAATCTTGAATTGTTCAGGAGTCTCTGATCCAAGAACATCTTTCCAATCGTTATTAAGGACCTTCATAGTGTTTGAGTCTCCTCCACCAGATTGGTTATTATGTTATGCTTTTCATGTCGTTTCAATCTATGTGTTGTATTGGTTTTGTTATTTCTAATATTGTAACAATAAACCCTTAAGATTTCAATGAAGGAGTTTGAGTGACAAAAAATGTAGTTAAATTTAAATAGTACAAAGGAATCTAGCTGAATTTGTGAAATTTCTTTTTTTTTTTGTCTAACAGTTGGATTCATAAAACTTAATCATAGTCTATCCCTTCGAATCCTTAATTTAGTTTTTCAATAATTTTTTTTAAAAATAACTAATACTTTAAAATAACTATAATATCTCATAAAAATAAATCATTGTAATTAGGTTTAGATTTTCGGGTATCCCTTCTGGTTTGGATATGACTTTTTCGGGTTTTAACTTTTTGATTGATTTAAAATTCATTTGGATATTTTTATTTTTTGGATATAGTTTACTTCGGACATAGATCGAATTACAATTTAAATATATTCATTCAAATATTTTTACAAAATTTATAATTAATATTTACAAAAAAATTAATAGCCAAAATTTAAGGAAAAAAATATATATTAGGTTTCTACTCAATTTTAATTTAAATATGTAGATTTATGATCTATTTAAATATTCTGTCAACTTTAGTTTGGTTCGGTATACTTTATGTTGAGGACTAATCATAATCGTTGGTTAGTTACACATTAATGTAGTAGTTATATAAAAAGAATTACACAAAAACGTGTAACTAAAAAGTAATTTGAAGTATGAGTGTAAAGTAACTAAATTACTCCGAATTACTTTACACTCATATAATTACTCCAAATTAGTCTACTTTTACCAGATACACGACTTTCTTTTGGGAGTAATTTGGAGTATTTTACACATTTGGAGTAATTAACACATATGACTAACTAATACTCCAAATTTGGAGTATGAGTGTAAAATAAATTGAAATTTCTACAAATTTTGGAAATTAATCTGAACATTTGGTCAGATAGTTTTGTTTATAAATAGGACAGCGATTTGTCTGTAAAGAAAACTCTCTAGCTAGCAAATATTCAGACTTTATTAGTTAACATGCCGAACTCAATTTAAACAAATTTTTAACCTTTTCATGATGACCAAAAAACATGATCATAAAGTGAAAGAGAGAAAGATTGGTTGAGATAAGGTCAAAACCTAACATAATTTCGAAATGTTAATTTATATACGTGTGAATGTTTGTCCATTTATGTATTTGGCCCATCTACTCCAAATTACTTTGGTACCAAAACAAACCAAACATGTCAATCACATTTTGTCGACCAATTCGGTTTGGATATGATTACTTGATGGGTTTTCATAAATATTTAAGAAAATTTTAGAATTATAGGTGAGGGCCAGAGTTTTCGGATTCAAATAATGTTATAATAAATCTTTGAGCTAAAACATTTTAGTTTCTTTATTCGGTTTTATAAGGAAAAAAAAAACCCTAAATATAGTAACTAAATATTATGTTCCATTAACATGTTTACAATATATATGTAAATTTTTTGTCTGATTTTGGTTAGTTGATTTATTTTGGTTATGCTTAACCACATAAATAGTTAAGCAATCTGAGTATAACTTAATTCTGCCAAAGAAAATAAAAATAAACCAATGGTCGATATGTGATACTAGTACTTAGTCAAACCATTGATACGAAACCAGTTAAAACACTAGTTAATTACTCTTATTTCTGCTTAAATTTCACCAATTGTGAATTGAGAAGTCTTTCTTTAATATGATTTTTAATCTCTTTTGATGTTGCATACTATTTATAAGACGGCATAATGTTTTGTCTTTTTCTTTACATTTTTTAGCAAAGACAAAATATAATTTTCTTTTTTTCTGTTTATTTTACTTTACTTTGTTTTATATTGTATTTCTACTGGTCCATTTAGTTGCTTTATACTATTTACGCTTATACTTCACCAGTTTTTTTTTTTTTAATTACTAATATATATATATATATATATATATATATGCCGACAATGTCATGCAATGAGTTGGAAATGATGACATGCAAATTTTGTTTTCTTTTAAAATAATTATTTATTAATAACTAGATTGATGAATCTTGATTCATAAGAAAACTTTTTTTGGTCAAATAGTTAAATAACCATTTCTACCATAATCAACTCTACAAATTCGCTTAGCTTCATGTGATAGGTTTTAAGACTTAAATGGTTGAGTTATATATATGGGTGCATGACCATTTTTCTGTATAACTAATTTATATCCTAAATTTTATTAGGCGGAATTATGAAATTCCTTACAACTAATGTCGAGCAAAAAAGTGTAAATGTTTATTATAATTCTTTTGTCATGAACTTTACTCATTCATTATATTTATAAAAAAAAAAAAAAAAGAAGAAGAAGAAGAAGAAGCCAATTTGTAGTTACAAAGTTTACAATGAGAGATCTCTGAAAAGTTCTCTAATACTTCAGATCAAAAGATCAGTTTCATAGTTTAGTGTAAGTCTGGACATTCAGGTACTCGGACCTGATCGTGCCGGGTCTTTCGGATTTACCTACATAAGACTCAGTCGGGTATTTTCGCGGGTTCGGATAAATATTTGTGTAACTATAAATATATATAAAATATTTGTGTAAATATATTATATATTTCGGGTATTTCGGGTACCCGTTCGGGTTTTATCCGATCGAGTTTTGGTACCCGTACTTTCATAATGTAAAATCCGTTCAAGTATTTTATAGATTTCGGTTCGGTTCGACTTCGAGTACTTTAGATCGGATTCGGGTTCGGGATTCAGATAGTATGCACAGACCTAATTTAGTGATCTAGAAATCAAAACAATGAAAAAAATCGTGAAGAGGCATTTTATTCCCTATAAATTTTGAAACCCTGATTTATTCCCTTAATAATATCCATCCACAAAATTATAATGCCTTCATCGTCGACATATATTAAATTTTGATTCAACATCAAAATCTCGCACTCATTACTTTAAAAAGCTTAGAAAACCCTTTCCTAAAATTATTAATTAGCCCCCACAAAAAATAAAAGAAAAACTTTGCTTTCATAGTCGATGTGTATGTTACATAATCCAATCAAAATTCTAGATAGATATGAATATATAAATGATAATGACTTAATAAGTTGAGTGTATGATGTCCAAAGAAAAAAGAACAAAACTTAGTCATCAGAAATTCAGGATCATGTGTTCTAAACTCGAGCTTGTCACTGCCACACTCAAAATCCTTGTCAAAGGCATGCAAGTCACGACAAACATAAACTTACATAACACATAAAATAATGAACTCTAGAAAAGTGGGAAGTCTTTTTTTGACAAGACAAGTGAATAAGATCTTTGGTTATGGATTATACAAACCCCACTATACATCACTTCCTATATATATATATATATATATATATATTAAGCTATATGAAGATTTAGAAGAAGAACCAAGACTTAAGATTACATGGTCCAAAGCATAATGAAGTCACAACTTTGGTTCTAAAGACTTTCGGCTGACAATAATTCAAACTTTAAATGATAAATTGTGCATTTTAGAAGTCTAGATAAATTATAACTACCATGATGTGTACGTATCAATCAAAAGTTTTACTGTACATATCAACCAATGATTGAGATATCAATTTCCGATAACGTAGAAAAATGTATCTGATCAAATAGTTAAATGTTCATATATAACTTTATCTATAGTTAAATGTAATCTGACATGATAAGATTTGAGTTTAAAAATTTTCTATAAATAAGATTTTTTCCGTTCATGTAATTAATAAAAATTTTACATAGTTAACTAAGTGAGAGTTAAATTCTCTATAGATACGAAAAAGCCATGTAGTTAAATTGAAACTACTTAAAACTTTAAATAGTCATATTTTAGGTAAAGTTTTTTTTCTTTTTTTTTTGTCAACGGCATATTATATTGGACCACAACTAGCCGGCGCAAGAGTCAAATTCCTACATAATATAGGCAGGGGGACTCGATCCCGAGTTATACAAATGTGCTGCCTTAAGTGGATTTATCGTCTGTCACTAGGTAAACTTTAACCATGATTTATCAACGGTATATTTACGGTAATAACCATGGAAAAATAAATAATTATATGGTCGTTACTAGAAAAATGTGACTATATATCAATGATTTTTCGTAGTTTTTTTGTAGATGTGATTTACCCACAAATTTAGATATATGTTAGTAAGTAAATAATAAAAATATTTTAAGAAGAGTTATGGTAAGAAAAAAAGCAATGTTAAAATAGATTCCTTCAAATTGTTATCATTATGATTACATAGATTATATACATATGCATATTTATGGAGAAGTGTATGGATTGATTAATGCATCGACACAATGGTGAAGAGATTACAGGACTTTTTGGAATAAGACTTTAGTGATGTGAATTTGGAGATGATCACGACATGAAGAAGAGTAGTAAAATGATTTTGCTACGTTGAGAAATGTGAAGCTAACGTCACGGATTGTGTCACTCTCCGACAATACTAACTCAACCATTTCCTCCATCTCCTTCTCCATTCTCCTTCTTGTCTTCTCCTTCTCATCGTTTCTTCTTGCCTGCATTTGCACCATTCATAAATAATTAACACTTCATAAACCCATAACATATAATACATATTATCAAACAAATAGATCGACAAACTTCAGTCTATAACCAAATTCCTACAGATTATGCAACTATTGAAGTCCAACTCCAGCAATAGAGCATGGATTCAATCTTAATAAACTCATAACATAACATTTTCTTTTATCAACTACTACATCAATAAATTTTGATTTATAATTAAAGTACTATTAAATAAGGTTATATATTTACCTGAAGTTGAACTCTAGTAAAAAAATGGATTTTTTATATCAGATAATTTTATCGACAAAATTTAATTTATAACCAAAATTTTATTATGTTGGATTATACAACAATTGGAAGTTGAATTCTGGCATGGCTATTTAACTACTTGACCCGAAATTTTTTTCATAGCTTATTTATATGACTTTTGAATAACTAACCTTTAAGTATTGACGAGGATGAGAGATTTTATTTATGATTTTGGAGAGTCGAACAAATCGAGGATGAGAGAAGAAATTAGATAAGTCATTGTTCTTCATTAGAATTATCATCTTCACCAAGAGCTCTCCTTCTCCTTCATCTCCATTTAATTTCCATTTCTCTAGCCAATCTCCCCACTATGTATATATGGATAAATATTCATTAAATTAATTCATAATCATACATTTAAATACATATATATTTATTATCGAGAGATTAGATTTTTTTTCCAATAATTGAGTGTGTATTTATATAATATATAGTTTTAAAGTGGATGAAAAGGTGAGAAGAACATACCGAGAGATAAAGGAGATTGATAACGTCACGACCATGAGACATGAACAGGTCAAATGATATTTGATTCAAAGTTCCGATTAGAATTCCGACAAGACGAATAGCTGATCCTGGTCGGTCCAGTCTCATGCTCCTGATTTTTAATATCCATCATGCAGTTTTGTAATATAGACAAATTAGTCAATCTTGACAAAAAATATAAGACAAATTAGTCAATCAACTGATTGTACCACATATATTTTCTTCTTCTTTTTTAACCTAAATTATTATTAGGGTTTACAATATTAATCTATTAAATATCACAACAATTTTCATTTGAATTGTTGTTTCTTTGAATTTTTTATATATAACATGTATATATATATATATATATATATATATATCAAATGAACGGTTTAGTTACAGCTTATAACGTCACTAATTTTTTATTTTTTATTTTGTCAACGGCAAATTATATTAGGCTACAACTGACCGGTCCAATAGCCAAATTCCTACATAATGTAGACAGTAGAACTCGATCCCGAGTTATACAAATACGCTGTCTTAAGTGGACTTACCATCTGCCACTAGGCTAGATGTCATTTGCTGACGTCACTAATTTTGAATTTTAATTAAATTGAATAAGAATGAATATCAATATATCTAATATTTACTGATATTAATTGATTTAGTATGGGTTAGGATAGTAGAATTCTAAGCCTTGAACTATTATTTAGGATATATATATATATATAAGTTTAAAACTTTTATTTGGGGGAAAATTAGATCTCTTAACTATATTATCGAGACAAATAATACATTTAATTTTGAGGTGCATCTGATCTGGTTTTATATGGTTTTATATGATAGTTTTCGTATAAATATATATCATTTTCTCTATAAATTCTGTATATATATATATTTAAAAGCAATTTACCTGTCATTTAGATGACGATTACTTCGTCGAGCATTGGCAATATATTTATGATATTGATCAGAGAAACTTCTTCTTGAATGAGAGGATTCTCCAAAAGATGAAGAAATGGCTTGAATCAATACACTTGACTTAGCCCAGGCCATTCTCTCATGTGACCTCTCTGATTCAAAGATAGTTGCAGCAGCCAAGTAATAATACTCTAGAAGCTCACTTCTACTCACACCACACTCACTTAACCTATTTTCTTCATACCATCTGCATACAAATTCACACTCTATTAAATAACTTAAATATATATAGATGTGAGCAAAATATCCAATCAATTCGGTATTTTTTTTTTTATCAACTAGCCTACTGGCTTTTTAAATCTCAGTCCTACTCTGCAGGTAGGGGGTTCGATCCCTGGTGCCTTGAGGATTTGTAAAGTGACAACACCACTGTGCCACCTGTCCTCGGCAATCAATTCGGTATTTACTTTGATTCGATCCAAAAAAATTGCACTATTTATAAAAATAAAGCAAATCACAATATCATTTTGGGAAAGTCGGATGTCAGCTTCCATTCACATAAATATATATATGACAATAAATATTATAAAATTCGTCCAATGTTTGTTTTAAATACTAATATAAATACTAAAATGTATTATCCATTAGAAACAAAGAAAATTCGTATATTAGTAAAAAATTTGGATATCCACTCTGATTTGTATATTCATTAGTATTATTACATACTAAGATAAATGGACTCCACTTTTTTAAAAAATAACCCTTATGCTGAAAAATAATTTCACTTTGAGCTAAATAACTTTTCTTTTTCAGTTTATTAACCATTTAAACCAATATAAATTGAGAAATTATATATAAAAAATTGAATAGGGAAGATGAAATTACTTTTGGAATGTGTCCCATTCGAGCTGATGCAGAGCTTGGCAATTGTTGTAGTCTTGTTTTGCTAATTCCAGATATTCATTGTTATTTACATATGGCATCCTAAAATCATTCACCATATCAATAATTAATTATCCTCATAATTAAATACTACTAATCACTAAAGAGACAAAAGACTTTACAACTATTGTCATATACTTTATTCCAACAGTGAATTCATGTCAGATTAAACTCACCTAGGTATTATAAATAAAAGTTACCAAAAAACACTTATCTTCAATACAATGCATGATCAGTCATGCATGCATTTGTTTGGGTTACTATTTTGGTCGATATAATGAATTTGACCAATAAAAACAATGAGGACGTACCTGTAAAAGGTTTTGCCAATCCAAACGTCGTTTTCTCCATATTGATCAATATAGAATCTTGTCTCAAGTCGAGGCAAGCTTGCGTACCATGGAATCTCTAACGCAAACCCAATCTAACATGCAACCAAAACAAAAGACGTTTTAGGATAAGGAAATGTCAGAGAAGTAGTGCGTGTGTTGCGTAAATGTACAGTACTGAATGGTAAGCTTTAAAAAGAAAACAGATCTATCAACAATTCTCGATCCACAATACAAATTCAGTCTCTAAAACTTTAATAATATCATATGATGATTACATTGATTCATAGATCGCTAAGATCTGATCGATAGCTCAAACTCATCTTTAAAACTCCCAACACATGCGGTACGATTAATATGGTGCAATCATTTTAATTACCTAGGGTATAAGTACCATATTGAGAAGAGTCCGAAATAAGACAATTTTTATTTTTTATGTTCTTAAAAAACAGTTTTTTTAACTATTCAAATTTTTGATAAAATTGTTTTTTAGTTTTTATAAAATTTTGATTTTTTTTTTGCTATTTATCACCAATTTTTTTTGTCCCATTTCTTTATAAATTACAAAACTAGCATTAAAGAAATAAAAGTTTTTTAATCAAAAAAAATAATTGAGTTTTGGAAAACGAAAACCCAAAACCAAAATATAAATTTTAAAAGTAAATTATAAAATGCAAAAACTACAAAAAATATCTAAAAACCTATATAGAACACATTCATAGCCGTATTTTTTGTTGGCACCATATATATATATATATATATATATATATATATATATATAATTATTTTATTTTTTGTATTAACGTACCTCACTTGGCAAGTCTTTCATTATAATCCACTTATCAAGTAACTCATCTCTCTTTTGTTTATCTTGAAGATAATTGGAAGAGAACTCTTTGGCGTTTTTCAATATTTCTTCTTTTGGAAACGCCAATTGTGATGCTCGATATAGATTGTACATTCCTGTTATTGCTTGGTTTGATTGTCCCAAAAAGCAGAAAAACTCTCCTTCTTTCTCAAAGTTCTTGAATACATCTAAAAAAACAACTCTTTTTGTTAAGAATTTCAATATATATTACAA
The DNA here is from genome assembly GCA_023374145.1 of Lepidium sativum. Classification (NCBI taxonomy): domain Eukaryota; kingdom Viridiplantae; phylum Streptophyta; class Magnoliopsida; order Brassicales; family Brassicaceae; genus Lepidium; species Lepidium sativum. The sequence continues at coordinate 22,425 of JAKUCM010007922.1, forward strand.
ACAATATGTATATATTGAAATTTTATCAAAAAAAACCAATATGTATATATAAAAGATCGATTCAAAGGGTGTGATGACAAGTGTGACGGTCCATGAAAAATGTTCCCGAATGATGAAAAAAGTAAGGGTCCAAATCTTATTTTTCAGATTTAAATCTTAGCTCATACAAAGTTTAACCCGGCTCGACAAAATATTTAGGATCCCATACAAAATACTTTAAAGAAAATACTTGAAATTCCACGTAATAGTTTTGTTATCTATCTTTTATTTAAATTTTATCCTATTTCAAAGTAATAGGGTTAGATCCGACTATGTATATATGATTGTTTGTTACCTACGGAAACTTGGTATCCATGAAGTCTTAAGAGTCTAAATGCCATGGATGTATCATCAATGTCTTGAACACGAGAACATCTAGCCCAACAAATCCCTTTGTCTGTCCAATATCTGATATTTTCATCATCGTTAATTAAGAATGATTTGGTATATAAAAATGAAGTTGATAAACATTTTCAACCTGTGAATATATTCAAGACAATCTTTAATCTCATCTTCAAAGTATCTCGAGATCCCTAATCTTTGTAGCCGATCCACCACCCATGTCCGTTCGAAAAGATCGACAGGGAACACATTCGGAACTGAAAACATAACCGATTAAACAAAATACATAAGTAGTGCAACAAAATGTAGATCTTTCAGATTAGTTGGATTCGCCTGGATTATAGCCTCGTTATAAAAAACAAATGGAGGTGTTATGCGTTTACTAGACAAACCTCCTCCATGGAAACGTTTAACGACATTGCGTAGATACTCAAGACAATTTTTGTCTTTGGTCTGCATGAAGGCAAAAGCAGTAGAAGAAGGAGAGAAGAGAAAAGATCCATCTTGACATTGAAGCTTCAAAAGCTTGTCCCAATCTAAATCACGCATACCCTCCAAACTATGCAACAATGTTGTAGGTATCTTATGCATTATCTCTTTTGGAATCCTGTAAAAAGAAAAAAGATCTCATACACCAAAAAATCAATTCATATAACTCTTTTTTGGCTTTAAGTGAAGTACATTGGAGTATTGGACCCATATTACATATATATATATATATAGAGATTATATAGAATATTCAAATCGAATACTTTCGGGCCAACATACAAACCTTTTTAGCTTTAGCTCTTTCTTGGAGTATATATCTTTTAAGACAGGAGAATCGTAAGGTACATCGATGTTTATTCCTCGAGCTATCTCAAGTAATGAAGGGAATGCTACTTCAAAACCTATTAGCATATGCTCATCGTTTTCTTCTTTTAGTTTTCCCATATTCTCCCGGAAAAACACAATTCCTGCATATTATACTTTTGGTTAAGTTAATATATCGATCAAATAATAATAAATCATAGTTTTAGTGTTTTTTATATGTTTCAAGTTCAAAGTAATATGTACCAACAAAATAAATTTATAATTTTTCTGTAGACATCTAGATCGACGTAACTTAAATGTTCAAACAGATAATTTTATGTTTTGTTTTGTAAACAACTAAATCGATCTGAATGTCCGAACAAATAAATTTATGTTCTTTATCAACAACTAAATCGATAAAACATGAATATTCAAACAAATATTTTTATGAGTTTTTTTTTGTGTCTGTCAACGATAACTAGATAAACAATAAATATAGGGAGATATAAATTTATGATTTGGATATTAAGAAAAGGGAAAAAGGAAAAGGAATTCAAAACTTTTGAATTACTGATAGAACTAGACCAACAAATATTAAACGGATACTTTCTTTTGAGACCAGTAAAATAAAGTTTTTATTTTTTGTAGAAAGTTAAGATTTTTTTCTTGGGTTTTCCATGTACTTCAAATTTTTAAAAACAAATAATAATAATTAAAAAGGAAAATAACCTTTGTGACATTGATGAGGAAAAAGATTCCAAGATCTTAGAGCAATAACACATGCAAGTGTACTGATGAGTCGATCATGATAAGAGAAGAGATTAGCATCACCCCAAGATCCATCGGAAAGTTGGTTATCGGCGATCCATTTCACGGCGGAGGGAAATGCCGGAGTTTTATCTCCGGCGTCTATTAAAGCAACCCAAGCTGTATCATAAGCTGATATTGTAATTTCTCCATCACTTAGGTTTCTCAAAATGGTTTGGACTCTCTTCACTGCTTCTTCAATTGCATTATTACTACTTCGAATATTAATCTATAGTTCAAATGCAAAAAATAAATAAAAAAAATTAATCAACTCATTAATCATGAAAATCTCTTTGAAATTAATTATTTCTTTGACTTTATAGAACATGGGGGGGAGGGGGGGGCTGTATAAATTAAGGTAAAATAAATAAAAAATCAATTTATAAAAATAAAAGAATTATTGTAGTTATAATTTCAACAAGAAAATTATAGCAAAAAAGGTTTTAAAAGAAAATAAAATTCACCTGTGGAGCATCTTCTCCTTGAAGTTGTTGCCATTGTATTAGAGGCAAATCATGTTGAGTCTCTTGAGAATTGATGTATTCTAAACAAACAAAAAATTGATAATTATATAAGTTTAAGCTTTTTATATGAAAAGAGATTAATCAAGATTTAGATAAATATTAATTAAAACAATATTTATGAGATTAGACCTTGTGTTCGAAGCTTTGAACAAGATATTCTGAATTTGTCTCTAGCGACGTTGTGAGGAGATCCTAGTCAAAGAAGAGAATTAGAGATATAATAAAGTAATAATTAGAGTACTAAGTTATAATGATTAACAAAAAATCATTTGTTTAATTTGTTTGGTCGTCAAAACATTAGTTTATTAAGCTTCTAAAGAGGATCTTTTTGTGTTGGCAATTATAATAAGATACGAGGTCAATCTATTCGCTAATGAGTACTAGATTCTCTAAATGTATTTATGTAATACTAATAAATTAATTATAAAAATTGAATTTTTTTTCTTATATTAAATAATAAAATAGAGTAGGGACATAATTGTATATGTTTTCATGTACTAGTTTTTTTTTTGTCAACATTGGACCACAAATGGCCGGTCCATTAGCCAAGTTCTTGTAAATGCAAGCGGGGGGACTCGATCCCAAGATGTGCAAGTGCGCATGTCTCTTGTGGACTTACCATTTTGTCGCATAAGTGAAGTATGTATATTTGCAATTTTGCATGGAAAATTGAGAAATACATTTTCCAAACATTTTAAAATAAAATATGTAATATTGGTACTATATAGATATATTTTACAAGATTATTGGTACTGTATTTACAAATCAGTAAAACCAAAAAAAAATATTGTTTTGTTCAGAAAGCAGCGGAGACTCTACAACTCACAAAACTCATATACATTTACATAAATGTGTGTATTTTTTATCAAACTATTAAATCAATAAATATTGATCTTTAACTAAATTTTTAACAATATTATATAGGATATACGCGATTTCCAATAATTGGATATGGGTAAAAAACAAAACTTAACTACTTACCAAATGCATTTTATCGCAAATGTGTGTGTTTTAGAAGAGTATTTTTCCAAAATTTGGATCAACAAAATATAACTTATATGTTAAATTTTATCATACTAAATTATAAATTTCATTTTTATTAATTGAAAATATAAAAATATAGAGAAAATTCATTTCTTATTTGAGTCAAAGAACCCCAAACTTCATTCCATACCAAGAAAAGTTCGTGAGTTTACGATCATGTTTCTTGGTTTTTTCTATGTCAGTCATTCCGAAGTCACTTAATCATAAAGCGGATTCTCTGGCCCGACGGGCAAGAGATTTCCGCTTTGATCGGTGATTTTGCTCTGATATTTATGGTTTGTTGCTTATTCTGCAGTTGTCAAAAAAAAAAACCCCCAAACTTCGAAGAAGAAGAAGTAAAAGAAACAAATCGAATTTTTTGGAAATCAAAAAAAATAAAACAGAGAGAATTTTGGAGATTAGTTAATGAAATACTACAATAATGCTTTGAAGAAAGAGAAAAATTTAAATAGAAATTGATGATGATGATGAAACATAACTCACGCGTGGGCACTAAGACAACATAGAAATTGGAAAGAAAAAAAAAACAGAGTCATCACTCTGTTTTTGTTTTGTTTCTCATAGGGAAAATCAAAAAACCTAAACCACAAATTCAAAACTAAAAGAAAATGATCATTTTTTATTAAAAACTTAGTCAAAGAACCGATCATGACCAAACCCATAAACAGAATTTTGATTATAAACATTAATCTAAAACTGGGTAGACGAAAAATTCAATCTTTATTTCTGTGATCATATGTGTCTGACAAAACACAGAGAGAAAGATGACTTACCTGAGATCTTAAGGAAATAAAAAGAGAGAGAAGAATTTGAAGGAGATGTTTTTGTTTTGGTACTGACAAAGTTGGTACTTTGAACATGATATTGCAGAGACATAGCTTTAAACCTTGTGTCTCTCTTCTTCAATCTCTCTCTCTATGTGTTAAGAACTTAGTGAAGAAGAAAAACTTTCAAGTCTATTTGATGAGAAAATTAGGAAGAGAAAGATGAGTGTTAGTGAGTGCGAGAAGGAGAATATATATAAGGAGATAAAAAAAGGTTTTTATCTTTTTTATTCTAGAGAGAAAGAGGAGAGAGAGTAAAGAGAGAGTAAAGAGAGATTGGATGCATGGAAGGTGAATTTTGTGGGATTTTTTCAATGGCTATAAAATTTAAGGGCAAATTTGGCTTTTTCGTTTAAATTCTATTCTCTTGTAAGTTTCTAACTTTTTTTTATAATAAATGTTAATTTCAATGGCTATAAGGTAATATCTTAAAAACTACACTTTTTATAGAAACATATTTACAAATACTAATTTTTGAAAGTTAGAGGTGAAAGTAGTTATTTAGGCAATATAATCACTATTGGAAATTTAAATCACAAAAGCAAAGTTTCGATAGATTATGAGACGATAATACTTATTCTTTAGCGTCTAGAGGGTGGTCGGCCTTCTTACCATATCAGGAAAAGTTTATGTGACTTAGTTTACTATTTACATTTTGATCTTTATATGTTATTCCCATATTTCTGAATTATAAATCAAATGATTTTACCTGTTTTATCCGAGTATCTGTTTTATGATTTTGGTTGTATGATCTTTGAAATTAATTTTAGGTATAATATATTATGCTGCTGACCGAAAAATATACTAATTTTAAAGTTATCAAATAATACTTGTCACATGGAAAGTCATATCCTAATTTTGATTTATCTCTTTTGTAAATTGTAGTTATCTCTTGATATATGGTATTAACTTACCCTGTAAATTTTCCATTCTACATATTTTTTTTGTCTTTATCTTCATTATTACAGGAGTGACGTACACGTGTATACTCCTAATATTACAATTTCCACTACTTGAAATTTGAAATAATCATTCAAATTCTATGTATTTTTGTAAGTATTAGAATTTGATTCTATGTAGTTACGCAATCCAGCATAATAATTAAGTTTCATCCATCTAATCATTAAAATATCATTGAATATATTTCATCCATGTTTATACGTATTACGTGCATGCATAAGTTAATTTTGTGGTATATAAAAACTATTATAAATAACCTATTCTAAACAAGTTAGTTTTTTGAAAAACATTAGTTTTTGTTATACTGATATATATTTATCATAGTCTAAAGACGAAGACGAATTCTGTTAGATGAAGATGAATTCGAGAAGGAAAAATCGATTCTTATCTTTTTGTCGTTAAAGAGTTGTTACAGAGTATATATACATAAGAAGAACAAGTAACATAACTGGTACAATCAATCTTCCGGTTAACATACGAACCAATCCTAATTTACTATCTAAATTGAGCCTTATCTTAATACCTCTCCTCAAGATGGCAATGTGATTGAAATTAGTGACATCTTGCTTCTTAAATCATGAAAGAGACCAGGAGCAAGAGCTTTGGTAAGAGAATCTGCTATTTGATTGTTGGAACGAACGTGTAAGGTCTTTATTAATTCATTGGTGACTGCTTCTCTGACTTTATGGTAGTCTAGTTCGACATGCTTAGTTCTCTCATGGAAGACAGCATTGTTTGCGATGTGTGTTGCTGCAGTATAATCACAGTAAAACGGGACAGGTTTGTGTTGAGGAATTTCGAACTCTTTGAGAAGATTGACAAGCCATGAGACTTCATTCACTCCATACCGCATGGCCCTGTATTCTGCTTCTGCAAATGATAACGATACTGTTTCTTGCTTCTTGGATTTCCAGGATATGAGGGAAGCACCAAGGAGCATGCAGTAGCCCGAGGTTGATCTCCTAGTGTCTGAACATGAAGCCCAATCCGCGTCAGTGAAGACCTTGAGAACCAGATCATTGTATGTTGGATAAAATAAGCCGAGTCCAATGGAGTTCTTTAAGTATCTTAAAACATTATAAGTAGGTTGAAGATGAGATTGTGTTGGAGCAAATCAGAACTGACACAGCTTGTTCACAACAAAGGTGATGTCTGGTCGGGTTATGGTAAGGTACATAAGACGTCCCACGAGTCTTCTATATTCCATCGAGTTATGTAGGGGACTCTCCTCTGTATTGAGCTTGAGCTTTAGGCTCAGATCCAACGGTATACTGCAGGGTTTACAGCCTAGAAAACCAGTGTCTTCCAGCAAGTCCAAGGTGTATTTCCGTTGGCATAAGGAGATCCATGTAGCAGACCTTGCAATCTCTAAACCTAAAAGGTATCTTGAAGGACCAAGATCACGTAGCTTAAAACAGTTTTGTAAAATATGTTTTAAGAGAATCAATGTCATTCTTAGAAGCAATAATAATGTCATCTACATAGACTAGTATTGCAATGTATTCCCCTCCTATATTTCTGACAAAAAGAGTATGATCACATTGAGTCTTTCTGAAATTTATCCGTAGAAGTACTTCACTAAATTTTAAAAACCATTGACGAGAGGCTTGCTTAAGACCGTAAATAGATTTGTTCAGTTTGCAAACTGCATTAGAAGGTAAGTTAGAACCTGATTTTGGAGTGTACCTTGGTGGAAGTGCCATGTAGATTTCCTCTGTGAGATCCCCATTTAGGAATGTGTTGGATATGTCCAACTGATGGAGGCTCCACCTCTTAGCAGCTGCAACTGACAGGAGCGTCTTCACCGTTATCATCTTGGCCTTATGAGAAAAGGTGTCAACAAAGTCTATTCCTGATTGCTGAGTATAACCCTTGGCGACCAGTCTTGCTTTCTAGCGTTCCAAACTTCCATCTGCTCTCAATTTTGTTGTGTACACCCATTTGCACCCAGTGGCTCGTTTGTCTTGTGGTAATGACGTTATGTCCCAAGTGTCTGCATTTTCAGAGACTTAAGTTCTTCATTCATCGCTGTGAGCCATTCATCATGCTTCTTCGCTTGCAGAAAAGTAGATGGTTCTCCTAGATGCATCATAGAGCAAAGGTAAGAGGAGTACTCTTCACTTAGGTTGTTAAAAGACATATAAGCTGCTAAGGGATATGGTGCATTGGTCTTGGTGAGGTTGCAGTAGTAATCCTGCAGATGTCGAGGAGGTATTGGCTGTCTAGTAGAACGAGCAGTCGTTACACTCTTTGTGGTAATGTCTTATGTGGTTGTTGTGTGATCTGCAACACTTACACCCTCAGTGATCACATGTGTGACATCATTGTTCTGAGTATGTTTGAGCAGATTACTGGGAACAGAGCCATCAGTGTTGTTGCCAAGCAGAGAAGAGAAGTCACTCAAAGTAGTATTCTCTTCCTTGAAGGGAAAACTATTCTCGTAGAAGACGACATTTTAAGAAATGTGAATTGTATTGGTTTTAAGTCCATGACCTTGTAGCCTTTGTAGCCTAGAGGATAGCATAAGAACATGCATTGCCTTGATCTAGGTTGGAATTTTGTCTTGTGCTTCAGTGAAGTGGAGTTGTAACACAGACACCCAAAAATACGGTAGAGGTTATAAGATGGTTTATTTCCAGTCATCATCTCAAAATGAGAAATATTTTGAAGCAAAGAAGAAGGAATCCTATTTATCAAAAAAACCGCTGTGAGAATACAGTCTCCCCAGTAAGATAGGGGAATATTTGCTTGAAACATTAATGATCTTGCCACGTTAAGTATATGCTGGTGCTTGTGCTCTACTACCGAGTTCTGCTGGGGAGTTTCTGGACATGAGTGGTAGGACAAGATTCCCTTGGACTGGAAAAGATCAACGAACTTCAACTCTAGTGCATTGTTGGAACAAACTCCCTTAACTTTAGCACTGTATTGAGTTTCCACCATTGTGAGGAAGTCAGGTAATATCTTTAGTACGTCACTCTTTGTTCTCATAAGGTAGGCCCATGTCATGCGAGTATGGTCATCTACAATTTTCAAGAAAAACTGATACCCCCTCATTTGTTTATTCTGAAAAAGGACCCCAAGTATCAACGTGTAAGAGATCAAAAGGGGAAGAACAGAGATTATTATGAGAGACATATGTCAAATGCTTCTGCTTAGCTATAGGACATATTGAACAATAAAACTAGGATTAAGTTTTTGTTTAATGCCAAGAGTTTTCGAAATATATTCAATTTTAGACAGAGAGGGATGTCCTAATCTATTATGCCAAAGAGAAAAATCAGCAACAATGTTGAGAGAAAGAGAATTAGAATCTGGTTTGTCGTGTGCCAAGTTGTTTTCCAGAATGTAGAGATTGAAGATCCTCTTAGCATCCAATCATCTGCCCCTAAAGAGGATCCTGAATCAAGCAAGCATAGTTGTCAAATATGAATCTACATTTTAGATCATGAGTAAGCTGACTAACACTCATGAGATTTAGGTGGAATTCTGGTATAAAAAGAACATTTCGAAAAAGAAGGATGTCATTGATACGTATATCACCTATACCCGCAATTTTAATATCAACACATGTTGGTAGAGTACACATTTATCTGCAGAGATATTCATGTTAGTGAATAGATTCTTGTCATAAGCCACATGGTGACTTGCACCACTGTCAGCAATCCAAGAATCAGTAGATAAACTAGTCTTTGTAGAATGTAACATCCCAACAAGATGAAGAGTATTAGAGTTAAAAGTCATACCATTGGCCGTAATTGTACCTCCTGGAGTGGAAGGCAAATTGACAATTGTAGGAGTAGGTATGTGAGAGTTGAAATAGGCAATAACTCCTGCTATTTTTTCCTTGGATAAGTTCTGTAATGAGCATGTCATAGAAGAATCCACCTTATTCTATCCCGAGAGATTTACTTGTGCAATTGTTGACTTCGTGGTTGTTCCTTTGGTCTTGTGCTTAAAAAACCATGAGGGTACCCGTGCAACTTGTAACATTTGTCCACCGTGTGACCTATGTAGCCACAGTGAGAACATGTTGGCCTTTGAGACCACTTCTGGTTCACATAAGAGGCATTCACATTGACAGAAGAAGGTGGAAGGGTCTCAGAGACACTGAATACTGAAGCATTCTGTACATGCTGAATATTTCTTTGGATGTGGTCTTGATCAAGTAGATTGTAGACTTCAGTTAGGACTGGAATCGTCTTCTTCATGATAATTTGACTTCTTATGTTGGAGTACAAATCGTTGAGCCCTGCAAGAAATTTAATGACCTTTGAACATTCTTGTTTGGCTTGAATGGTCTTGCAACACTCGCAGTTGTTGCAGGTTTTTGAACAATTTGTGCTATCAAGATCGTCCCAGAACGTCTTCAGTTTAGTGAATTAAGTGGAGAGGTCCATTCCTTCTTGTTGAAGAGACCAGATTTGCTGAGACAGCTGATATGATCTAGGGAGGTTGGTGACATGAAACCTGGACATTAAATTTTTCCAGATATCGGCTGAATCTCGAAGCCTAAGGATACTACTATATATTTCTTTAAAAACAGAGTTCAAGATCCAAGATTTGACCATTATTACATCTCGACCAGATTTTATAATGAGAATGATTCTCGTCAGGCCTAAGTAACGATCCGTCTACATATCCCAGCTTATTCTTAGCTTTTAAGCCGATTGAAATCGCGATATTCCAAGTGCTATAGTTTGTTCCGTCAAGAATCTCAGAGATTATCGAAGAACCTGGATTGTCGGCACTCGTTAAGAAGTAGGGAGAATACTGGATTATGTCAAACTCGAACTTGTTCGGAGTTGCTGAAGTCGTGAGCACTTCATCAGGAGTCAAAATCGAAGAAGAATTTTGATTCGGAGTTGGATTATTGACAGATGCGTTATGCTCAATAGGCGAATCATTGATTGTTGGAGCTTGATTCAGCTCCAGATTCCCCAAAATTGATGAGCGAGTTTGCTTTCTTGATACAAATCTTTGACCAGCTACCATGCGTTTAGTCTTTCGCTTAACTGGAAGCATGATTTGTGACTTAAAGCGAAGAATCAACGGAGTATTTGAGAAATAAGATTAGAGATTCGGCGGAACAACCGAGAAGAAGAAAGAAGGAAAAGGAGATTGTCGGAAGAAGAAGTCTGATCAAGAGAATGAAGAGGAAGAGGAGATCTAGGTCGTTGAATTGGTCTTCAACGGCTCTGATACCATGTTAGACGAAAACGAATTCGAAAAAGAAAAATTAATTCTTATTTTCTCGTATCGTTAAAAAGTTGTTACAGAGTATATATACATAAGAAGAAGAACAAGTAACATACCCGGTACAATCAATCTTCCGGTTAACATACGAACCAATCCTAATTTAATATCTAAAACAAGCCTTATCTTAATAGTCTCGTATATGTATATGTGTATATTACATATTAAATATCTTACATATTTTATTATGTCATGACCAAATCCGATTCAAGTACATATAACGAAAAAACGGTAAATAATTATTAATTTTGCTATTGCTAACATTTTAGATGGGTAAGGTAACTTAACAAAATGAACAATAAAATATGATTTGTATAGTTTTAAAACAATCATACTCTAGATTTTGTTTTGTATACGGGCATGCATGATACACCACAGAATAATTAGATATTATGTCGGTAAAAATATAATAAACTTATAAAATAAATATTATACAAATCTTGCATACGGTGCAGGATAAGCATAAGCTTATTAGAGTAAGTAACAGTCGATGAATACCATTTTTGGCGTTGGTTCGATATGTTTAAACTTTAAACACCATTTCTTGATTGGCAAAAATTGTCAGAATAACATATTAGATGAAAATGTATTAACTAATACGCAACGGAAATTTTCTTTGATAAAAATGGTTAATTATTCATTTATAGTTTATAATATTTTTGAGAATATAAATCTAAGTAATAGTATTATTCTGCGTAATATAATTTATAATGTGAATCAACTCAAATGCTATTGGTGCAATATTGATATCCGAAAAATCCATGGATATACAAAATCTTGACTTTTGGCAAGATTACATTTACTATAGGTAACTCTACAAATTTTAAATTTTGTTGATTACTATTTATATCGCAAACATTTTTTTATTAACAATACATCCACAAAATCTTATCCGTAATCTAAAATTTATTTTTAAAATTCCTATTTAATATTTTTATTATAGAAAAAGAATTAATTCTTTCATGTCAGAGTTGTTAGCTGGATTATCCTAACCACTAAATTAAAAAAAAAACTCGCTTATCGCAAAAAATTTAAAATTTGTTGAAATAATTGGATCAATAAATATGATTTATGCGCCAAACTTATCTCCAAATTCTTTATTAACTACGACATTTAATGAAAAAGGAATACTTAAAAATTAGCTGAAACATTTAATTATTAGTTGGCCTAATGGATTGACTTATTTTATTTATTTTCAACCTATTATATAAAAGTCAAATATTGCAAATATATAATAATAAAGCTTAAAATGTTTAAATTGTCTAAATCAGTGGGTTTTCAATTATTTTAGAAAGTAAAATGTCATTTTTGATATTTTCCCATTGGTGAAAGTATTGTTGATTTGAGTTTTGATGTGCTTCGAGATAAAGTGTAGCTTGATCTATAGCTTCAAAGCCCGCATTCCAAAGTTAAAGCAGTGTTTTACCCAACGAATGTTGTTGGAAACCGCGGATAGATTATTGTTTTTCCTTTTTTCTTTGAAAAATATTATTCAAATAATTTATATGTTGTATAAATAACACACTCATTTGCATTTTTCTACTACAATATTCTCAACACAAATTTTTATTAACATCATCAAGAACACCACAATCCCTCGACTTACAAATTCAAGAACATTACACTCAGGTATTTATTTATTTTATATATACATAATTATATTCATTATATATCTTAGTTATATAAGTAATTGTATAAATTTGTATTACAAAGCATGTTGATAGTAAATATATTTATGTATTTTAAACACAAAATAATTTATAATTAAATTTAATATTTATGTTTTTTTTGTCAACGAAATTCTATATTAACTCATGTCACAAGAGTAGAAAATTACATCAATAATCATAAACAGACTCCCTTATACGACGGACGAGAGTATTCGTTTTATGATTAAGAGATCTTGAAATAACAGATAAAGAGAGATAAGAAAATGAAGAACTTAGCCTCGGAAACTCCTCTTGGTAGGGTAAGAAAGCCGGCCATTCCTCTGGACGATTTATTATCTGAAAATCCATCTCACAGTCTGTCGATATCTCCACTTCTATGATTTGAAGCGCCATGAGAGACCCCAACGCCAAAGAACCGCTTCAACCTATGCATGAAGGGCATAAAGACTTTGGTGACTTCTTCTAGCTCCCATGACCTCTCCTCCCACTGAATCTAGAAAGAAAAACCAACCCAACCTCGTATAATGGCTGGTACCCTTCCAGGTAGCGTCCACAAAGCATTTATATCTTGTGAAACTTAGATTATTTGTTGTAGGAAAAACCAAAGACAACTTTTTAAAGTCAGTCTGAACTTCTAAAGGTACTCGAAAGTCCTTAAGTTCATTTTTAGCCACATACCATTCTTTATGATATGCTGCTGCTTGATTCAGTATATTTCGGGGATCTATATCTTGGTTGGAAAATCAAATTGTATTTCACACTTTCCAAATATGTCAAATAATCCACGGGAATATGTTAGTGTCATCCTGATTTGGAAGCCACCAAAACGTATAATCAAGATTATACCAAATACATTTGCTAGGAAAAAAAATTAGGCGCAGTCGGAATACATGAGATAGTCTAAACTTGAATCATTGCATCACAACATGTATATCTAGTATCGTAATTAATACCTCTCTCTCTCTCTCTC
>JAKUCM010007923.1:0-26573 GCA_023374145.1 Lepidium sativum
TAGTTCAAATATGGGTGAAAAATGAATTTTCTAAAGGCTATATAGCTCACAGAAATGTGTATATATGTGAAAAATAAAAATTATAAAATTTACCAAACATTAACTCAAATATAGGTGAAAAATGAATTTTCCGAATGCTATAGCTCACAGAAATGTGTATATATGTGAAAAATACAAAACATAAAATATACCAAAATTTAGTTCAAATATGGGTGAAAATGAATTTTCCAAAGGCTATACCTCACACAAATGTGTATATATGTCAAAAATATAAAATCTAAAATATACCAAAATTTAGTTCAAATATGGGTAAAAAATGAATTTTCCAAAGCCTATAACTCACAGAAATGTGTATATATGTGAAAAAATTTAGATATAAAATTTGCCAAACATTAGTTCAAATATAGGTGTAAACTGAGTTTTCCAAAGGCTATAGCTCACAGAAATGTGTATATATGTCAAAAATATAAAATCTAAAATACACCAAAATTTAGTTCAAATATAGGTGAAAGATGAATTTTCCAAAGGCTATAACTAAGAGAAATGAGTATACATGAGAAAAATATAAAATATAAAATTTAACAAACTTTAGTTCAAATATGGGTAAAAATGAATTTTCCAAAGGCTATAGCTCACAGAAATGTGTATATATGTGGCAAATATATAATATAAAATTTGTAAAACATTAGTTCAAATATATGTGAAAAATGAATTTTCCAAAGGTTATAGCTCACAGAAATGAGTATATATGTAAAAAATATAAATACTAAAATTTACCAAACTTTACTTCAAATATGGGTAAAAAATAAATTTTCCAAAGGCTATAGCTCACATAAATGAGTATATATATGTCAAAAATATAAAATCTAAAATTTATCAAACTTTAGTTCAAATATGGGTAAAAAAGGAATTTTCCAAAGGCTATAGCTTAAAAAAATGAGCATATAAGTCAAAAATGTAAAATTCTCAAATATAGCAAACATCAATTCAAATATAGGTAAAAATGATTTTTCAAAGGTTATAGCTCACAAAAATGAGTATATAAGTCAAAAATATATAATTCTCTAATTTATCAAACATTTGTTCAAATACAGGTAAAAATTATTTTCCAAAAGCTATAGATCACAAAAATGAGTATACAAGTCAAAATTGTAAAATCTAAAATTTACTAAACTTTAGTTCAAATATATGTGAAAAATAAATTTGCAAAGGCTATAGCTCACAAAAAAGAGAATATAAGTCAAAAATGTAAAATCTCAAATTTACCAAAGTTTAGTTCAAATACATGTGAAAAATGATTTTCTAAAGGCTATAGCTCACAAAAATGTGTATATAAGTCAAAAATTTAAAATCTAAAATTTATCTAACTTTAATTCAAATATAGATGAAAAATGATTTTGCAAAGATTATAGCTCACAAATATGAATATGTAAGTCAAAAATGCAAAATCTCAAATTTATCAAACCGTGGATAGTCTAGACTTAAGGCCTCAGGTAAAATCGTGTTTCATGAACTCGAAAGAAGCTCAAGTAGTCGCGGAAGCTTCAGTGGTGGACCTTGAATGAAGCAACACCATGGAATGCCGAGATCGTACTCAGCTAATGTCAGAATCACACCGGTGCTAAATGTTCCGGTTTGTTCACTAAAATCAGGACTTTTCTTCGGTCAGCTATTCTCATCATCATCATCGAACCAGGCTTGAACCGAAGTGGAATGCATTTGCAGATAGTAGAGAGTGAAAATTGTCGGCTTGGACCAATCACCAAATCAAGAGGATCTTCTATGTCTTCACTAAAAATCATAACTTTAGTCTTAATATAACTATACTAAAGTCTATTACAAATTAGATGTACATCAGAAACCACTGCAAATTTCCTCTTGTCGTAATAAATCCAAAATGAAGTTATATTCAAATACTAGTCAATATTATACAACCATTGTCTCAAATCATTAAATAATGCCATGGTTGTGTATATTATTGATCCCTAGAGAGTTAAACACTCGCCTGCTTCTTTTATTCTCGCTTGATCTTGATTGAAGAAAATTTGCACAAGTGTGTATCGTGGAGAGGTTTCAAGGCATCGCTAATATTTGCTCTTGGGTTCTACACAAGTAAAGGATCTTCCTTGTAGCTGTTGTTTGGCTTTTTGAGGAAGATACTTTGATCAATGTGTGTGATTGTCTTTTCCTTTAGATAATGCTTTAACCCCTAACGTAAAAACAATACATAAAGAAGCCAAACAGGTAAGCATGAAGCGATGTTTTCTGAAAAGATACAGTTAAAAGATGAAAATTCTAATGTCTCCATCTGGTTTTTTCTCTCATGTTTCAGTCCCTTGCTGAAGCCAAGTCCTTAAGTAAGGTAATCAAGAAGTGGTGTTTATTATTAGAATAGTTGCTTCAATTTGATTCGGTTAAATACCAGTTAAGGCTTAGTTTGGTTTATTATAATCTTTTTTTCGACCCGAGGATTGTCAGTCGGAGTTTTCATCAGGACTGGATTACTCTCAACAGTCAGATTCTCAGCGCAGTGAGTTTGATTCTCATCCAATGACTCAATTTTGTGAGCTCGAACATTTCTTCTAACTCGACTTGAGGAGGAAGAACTCGGAACTCTTCTTTTTCGAAGATTTAACATCTTCGAGATTTTGAGCTGAGAAAGAAAGAAAAGAAAAGAGAAATCTTGATCGAAATCAGATAATCTCTATAAAGATATCCGATGAAATAATCGGCAAGAACAAAAGTAAAGAAAAGAAAGTGAAAGATTGAGCTGAAAAGAAATGTCAGCAGAAGTAGATCGAGATGTTGAAGTTCACTTCAACGCTCTGATACCATATTAGAAAACTAATCAACTCCGATTAGCCAAAGTAAAACTCCATTGAAGAAGATAAGAAAACCTTCAATGTTTGTTACAGAGAAAAACAAAAATGATTCTCACTGCATTCTTGAAATTGTATCGAAGAAGAAGAACAAAAGAAAGGCTAAATACACAATTGGTCTAGTAAGCCGAAAAACAGATTATAATAAGCCAAACTAAGCCTTAACCGGTATTTAACCGAATCAAATTGAAGCAACTATTCTAATATTAATGCATTTGAATATGTTTGATTTTTGGGAAAGAACGGTAGTTATATTGGTTTGACATGTAATGGCTTCTCATGTTTCAGAGGGGTCAAGAAGATCATGGGCTCTTTTCTCTTAAAGGTAACAACACTCTCCTGCTTACTTTTGTTCTTGTATTCATCTTTGACCTGAGGTTTTAAAGAGGTTTCTCTCGGATCAGCAATATTTTCTCTTGGATTCTTCACTTCATCTGATTTTATTTCTTTTTCCTCATGTTTTCAGGTCTTGGCCGAGACCAAGTCTTTAGCAAAGGTGCGCAAGAAATGGTGTTATGCATCTGAGTTTGTTTGATTTTGAAAAGACGATAGTTATATTGGCTGACCTGTAAGAAACAGAGACCCATTCTAATAGGCCCATTAGGCCCATTGATAAAGTACCATAGCTATCAACAAACACAAGAGAGGCTCTCCACTTACAACAGAGGATGGCTCGAGCAGCTTGTAGCACTCTCGTCACTGCTTTCGCTTTGTTGCCTTCTAAGTCTACTCTATGTAGTAGTAACCATTTCCTTCAGAAGCGATGCTTTGCCTCCAAAGTAAGCATGAGCTTGAAAGCTGGAATCGTCGGTCTTCCTAACGTTGGCAAATCCACTCTCTTTAACGCTGTTGTGAGTTTCTCTATTCATGCAATCTGACTCTTCTTTATTCACCCTTCTTATTCTTTGAGGCATTTCCTCAAACGCCTTCTGTGTTTGTCTCAGGTTGAGAATGGAAAGGCTCAAGCTGCTAATTTCCCCTTTTGTACTATTGAGCCTAATGTTGGTATTGTTGCGGTTCCTGATTCGCGTCTTCAAGTGCTCTCTAAACTCAGTGGCTCTCAAAAAATGGTTCCTGCATCCA
Organism: Lepidium sativum; assembly: GCA_023374145.1. NCBI lineage: Eukaryota > Viridiplantae > Streptophyta > Magnoliopsida > Brassicales > Brassicaceae > Lepidium > Lepidium sativum. Next base: position 3,963 of record JAKUCM010007923.1, read on the forward strand.
TTGAGTTTGTAGACATTGCTGGTCTTGTCAAAGGTGCTAGTCAAGGCGAAGTGAGATTCATTTCTCTTCTCTTCTCACTCTCAATGCTTAACATTTCCGTACTCTATAAAAGTTCTGATTTTTATTTTTGGCAGGGTTTAGGCAACAAGTTCTTATCTCACATCCGAGAAGTTGATTCCATCCTTCAGGTTTACATTGCCTCTCCTTGTTTTCCTCATTGATTGCTTATTGTATTGTTCCTTCGAGCTACTTAACTGTTTTGCTTTCAGGTGGTCCGATGTTTTGAGGACAACGATATTATTCATGTCAATGGCAAAGTTGATCCCAAGTCTGACATTGATGTCATCAATCTCGAACTTATTTTCTGCGACTTGGATCAGGTACACTCATAGCCGCTCTCTTCTCACTCTTGTATGACCTTTTATTCTCAGATTATTTCTGTTTCACTGTTCAACTAACGAGCTTTTCATTTCTCGAGCTATGCGCTTGCTTGCTTGAACACATCCTGTCTGGTTTTAGAAACTTATTTAAAACAGAGTTTGTAAAGCTGATTTCCTCCTTTCTACAAGAACTACAGATTGGCAAAAGAATTGAGAGACTTAAGAAAGGCAAGGCTAAGGATTCACAATCCAAAGTCAAGGTAGAATAGATCCCCCAGAAACACTGACTTTTCATAACTAGTTATGCTGTGATACTCACAAGAGTTGGTGACATTCTATGTTACAGGAGGAAGCTGAAAAATCTGCTTTAGAAAGAATTCAGGAGGCCCTTCTGGAAGGAAAACCTGCACGGTCAGTTGCATTGTCTGAGCTCGAGCAAGAAGTTGTAAAGCATCTCTGTCTCCTTACAATGAAGCCTATGATCTATGTAGCAAATGTGGCGGAAACTGATCTTGCTGAGCCTGAGAAGAATACTTACGTTGAAGAAGTAAAAGGTCTCTCCTCGGATTTGCAGTCTGGACATGTGGTTGTTTCAGCACAGGTCAAACCATTGTGTATTTACATCTCATGTGTTTCACTTAAAATGTTCTTCCACTACTTGACGAGACTCTGTATTCATGGGAGCAGGTTGAATCTGAGCTAACCGAACTTCCTCTTGAAGAACGCACAGAATATTTGAACTCCCTAGGTGTCAGCGAAAGTGGCCTCGGGAATCTTATCAGGGCAACATACAGCTTGCTAGGATTGCAGACATACTTTACTTCTGGTGAAAAGGTGAAGAACACATACAAATACTCTAAAATCACAATGAACCTTCTCTTCAGAGTTAATAGATTATCCTATAAATCACTACATTCTCTATGCTAGGAAACAAGAGCATGGACAATACATGCAGGTTAGTTTGTAATCAGTAGGGTGCTCCAATGCAATATTTCCTGGGACTATGAAGTAACTTGGTAGATAATTTGGTGCGATATAGGCATGACTGCACCACAAGCTGCGGGTGTCATTCACTCAGACTTTGAGAAGGGTTTTATTAGAGCTGAGACGGTAAGCCTTCTTTTTCTTAAAGAATCTCTTGTCCAGTAGTTATGAACACAGAAGTTGTAAAAAGCTTCAACTGTATTGTATTTGCTTTCATATCAATCGGTTTTTTCCTTATCTGTATTCAGGTTGCGTATAAAGATTTTGTATCTGCTGGGTCTCTTGCCGCAGCAAGAGAGAAAGGACTTGTGAGTTTCTTCCTCATGTCTCACGATTCTCTACTCTTACTCGGAGCTTTTTGCCTGAAATATTGATTGGTTGTTGCAGTTGAGGTCAGAGGGGAAAGAGTACATTGTTAAAGAAGGAGATGTGATGCTTTTCCGCTTCAACGTATAGCATAAACCTGAGATATCAATCACTTCTTCACAGAACTACCACAGGCTGTCTTTTATTGACTTTGATTTTCTTTGCTCTTGGTTTTGCATTATTTTTACACTCGAGGAAATAATTTTAGCAATTGGAAATTTATACAAAAAGAAATTGGCAAATGAGGAAACATATGATATAAACCAAGTGACTTATTAACTAAGTGGAAGTAGCAGCACAAGTTAATATTTGTTTAACATATTCTCTCTATAATCCTAATCAATACTTGTTAACACTGCCCAACGAATGAATATATGAATTTCTAATAACATAAACGATACGATGCAAACACGGAAGAAGAGACAGTACAAAGGACCAAAATATTTAACAAGACAAAAGAGTATTTCTCAACTAAAACAAGTAAATAAAGAGCCAACGAAACATCATATTCCAAAATAGTTGTAAACCAGAAAATAAATAAAAACAAAATGCAGAGTTTGTAAAACCAGAGCAAAGGGAATAGAAGAAATGATCGATCAGCTTAAAGCTTGTCTTCAAACTCAGACAATGGAGTCATCTGTTCCTTCAAACCCTTCCTCTTCCTGATATCGGCAACAAGAACTGAAGCCTGGGTACCTGGCTCAAGAGGGTCAGAAGCCATCATGTCCCAATGATCAAACACACACTGTGGAAACGCCTGTCCTGAAGTTGCTGCCCTAAGCTGACTTGAGAATCCAAAAGACTCAACGACTGGAAGATACGCCTTGATGTTGTATAGTGGTGTTCCTGGCCTCTGCATCTCCTCAAACACGTGTCCACGCTTCTGATTCAGTACACTGTAAATTCCTCCAAGAGCTCCCTCCGGTGCCTGGATCTCCACCATGTAAACTGGCTCCAAAAGTCTGGGCTTGGCTGTGATCTGGGAAGCATAGATGACCCTTCTGGCAGTTGGGATAACCTGACCACCTCCTCTGTGGATAGCATCAGAGTGAAGCACCACATCGCAAACCTCAAAACAGATACCTCTCATGTGCTCTTCCCCAAGAGGACCTTCCTTGGAAGCCCATTGAAAACCAGCGACAACAGAGTCCTTGATTTCATTAAGGTACTGCACTCCCTTACACATATCAACCACCATGTTAGGCCCGGTGGTTTCAGGTCCAAAAGCCCAGATCTTCTTTGCAAGGTCCTTGTCCCATCCATACTCCTCTGCCAAGATCTTGGATCTGATCTTGGGGTCATCTCTTGGACCAATACGTCCATCATCAATTGCCTCAGCTAGACCTTCCTCCAGGGGCCTGGCTTCCATGTACAAACGGTTATGCTTGTTAGGAGACTTGCTCATTACTGTGCGGGAAGATCTGTCACAAACCGTCTCACGGAATGAGACAACAGGGTCAGACTTGATGATCTCAGCACCACCCATGAAATCGTCCTGAAGATCCTTCAAACAAATCTCAAGATGGAGTTCTCCAGCACCAGCAACAATGTGCTCACCTGACTCTTCCATTGTGCACACAACCATAGGATCAGACTTGGCCAGCCTCTTAAGTCCCTCAACAAGCTTGGGTAGATCAGAAGCAACCTTACATTGCACAGCAACACGGACAACAGGAGAAACAGAAAACTTCATGGCACGAATTGGGTGAGCATCAACTTCCTTCTCATTAGTCAAGGTAGCGTTCTTCGTGATGAACTGATCCAGCCCAACCATAGCAACAGTGTTACCACAGGGAACATCCTCAACTGTCTCTTGCCTCTTACCCATCCAGATAACAGTTCTCTGAACACTCTTAACATACAGATCCTTCTTCTCACCAGGAACAAAGTTGGGACCCATGATTCTGACCTTCATACCAGTGGAAACCTTACCAGCAAAGACACGACCAAAGGCAAAGAACCTACCCTTGTCAGAGGCTGGAATCATCTTGGATACATAAAGCATGAGAGGACCGTTAGGATCACAGTTTCTGATAGCAGTAGCATACTGATCGTCAAGAGGACCTTCATACAAATTCTCAACACGGTATCTTTGGGCAGTGTGTGGTGATGGCAGGTGAAAGATCATCATCTCAAGTAGTGCAGTACTTGCAGGTAGCCATGTCTGCATAACACGCTTCATCAAAGGTTTACCCATCAGATCCTTCTCTTCAGACTTCATCTGCACACCAAGCTTCTGCAACATAGGCCACAGCTTGTCCTTCTGGTCATTCATGCAAGTAGCAATGATCTGCTTGATGGGCTCATAACAGAACTGAACAAATCCACGCTTGCAGGTTGCTGTGCCAGTGTTTTTGCTGGTCCATTTCCTGGTTGCAGGATCAAAGAAATTCTCACCCCAGAGCCTCTCCATCATCTTTGATTCATCAACACCGAACTTGGAAGCATACATCTTGGCAAAATTGGTCAGAGTGAAAGCCCATCCGTGGAGACCAGCAGAAAAGGCAACTGTTCCCTTCTCAGGGTAAACCTGGACATCACCAAGGAGAGGATCCTCATACGTAGCCATAATGACATTAGCATTCTCAATGACCCTCTGGAAAGTCTGGTAGGCCTCCTCACCATCGACCTGAAGCTCGAGGAAACACCTGTCCATCTTGTTCACAGTCAAAACAGGTCTAATCCTCTCACCAAGAGCCTGACGTAGAACAGTCTCAGTCTGAACACACACACCCTCAATGCAGTCAACCACCACAAGAGCACCATCAGTAATACGGAGAGCAGCAGTAACCTCAGATGAAAAGTCAACGTGCCCAGGAGAATCAATAAGATTGATAAGGTATTCGTTTCCATCTCTGGCACCAGTAAAACTCTTCAAGGAAGCGTCAGTCATCTCATAGTAGAGAGAAATACCAGTAGACTTGATAGTGATACCACGTTCTGCCTCATCAGCCCTTGTATCGGTCATACGGACATCACCAGCCACTTCTTGAGCAATAATCCCAGCAGCAGCGACCAAGGAGTCAGTGAGGGTGGATTTCCCTGATGATCAAGAAACAGAGATGCATTAGGAAACATACAATTAGTTCAATAGAGTCGGGAAATAAATAACTGAAATACTATTATCTTACAAAACTGATTACAAGTATAGAAAAGAGATGAATATCATACCATGATCGACATGGGCAATAACTGACATATTACGAATGTTATGTTTGTAGTCCATAATCCTACGAAGCTCATCAGCTGTGAACTTCACCTGCAAGGGCATCAAATTGTATTAAGCTTCAATCCTTAAAAGGAAGCAATGTAAAGCTAAAAGATAAGAAAATAAAAACAGAATGCTTACCATTTTTGCTAACTTTTGATTGTCACCTACAACACCTCTGCAAAAACAGAAACGATAATTATTAACTATATAGAAAATTTTAAACACCACATAGAATCTAAACTAAGTGTGCTTTAGCTTATACAAAGAGATAACTTAAAGGTGCCGGACTTCAGGTTTCATCGTATAGAATATGTTCAGACGCTTAAAGTAAACACAGAAAATTTGAACAAGAGGAAATATATATACAGAAGAGTAGCAGTGAAGTATCATTATAGAAAAAATCTGCAAACACACGATTTAGAAAGCTTTTAGACTAATAAAGTTTCGTCCTTCAAGGATCTATCAAACGAGATCGGAAAAAGAGATGGTACATAACAGAAGCACAAAGAATAGAAGCATCAGAGATGAATCAAAGGTTTGATGCAATAAACAGAAATCAAAAGCAAGAGTAAATCCATGGTCATCTAAACATGAAAAGGAACAAAATCAGTAAACCTATTGAAAAGGAATAAAAGCAAACATCAAGGATCGAGTAACTAGAAACAGAAGCGAAGAAGAATCGATGGAAAAGGAATACTAACCTCAGAGAAAGATGAGAAGAAGAAGAGAGCGAGAGAAAAGAGGTGCAAGGAGGCGTAAGAGCAGCCGTAAGCTAAATATATAGTAGCCAACGAGATGCTATCAGTATATTCTTTCTCTCAACTAGGGTTTTCGCTTCTCTTTGTAGGCCTATTTGGGCCTTAATGGGCCAATAAACTTATGCCCAACTTTCAAACTATTTTGATTCATGCTCCGAAGCTCCATAGTCATGATTGCACCATACTTCACTGCATTCAATCGAAAAACTAATCTTCAAACAATGTCTATTCACGAGCATCGCATTAGCCATAATTTGTGAGAACGAAGCCACCAATCACAAGAGATTGTATTAGAGAGAGGTATACATTTTAGAAACAATAATGTTGTAAACCTGAAACAGAATGTGAGCGAGGATGAGAGTTTGCTACTGAAGATTGCTGACTTGACGAAGACAATGAAGAAGTCTTTGAGATGTTACAATACCTTTGTCTCGAGGAACCATTCTGACATCAGCAGTCTCAGATTGCTGTAAAGAGAAGAAGATCAAATTTCAGGTTTCATATATAAAAACAAGGAAATCAAAAAGCGATGAGTCTGAGAGCATACATATGGATTCTCATCATTCAATGACTTCATCAATTGTCTCTTGAATGCTTCGAGCTATAAGGAAACACGCAGGAGCTTAAGCATGAAAGTAAAAGAATACACTTGAGAGAAGATAGAAAGGGGTGAAAGAAAGAAAGAACCTTTGCACAATCACGACCGAGTTTCTTGGCAGTGATTGCTAGTGAGTCTCGCTCTTGAGTTAGTTTCATCTCCAATTCAAAATTCAAAGAGGAAGCGAGTGAGTAGAAGACACATTGCTGGGATCCAAATAAAGAAAAGGGAAATTCTTCTTACATTTTCATCGAGAATATTCTTCAAAGAGGAGTCAGCCTCGCGGTAAAGTCTTTCAAAGGAGGATACTTTGCCTTCAAGCTCATAGAGAAGCCGATCTTCGGCTGCTCAGACACTACGTGGCGGGCTTGGATGATTCGCACTTCTATATGTTTCTGTACACTTCTTTGTAAGAGAGAGACAAAGAAAAACGATTATATTATCGACCATTAAACCTTTTTTTTACCAACCCCCTCTTTTATGTTCTTACGTCAAAAGATGTCTCAGCTAAAAAATCAGAACTTTAATATACATTGGATGATGTTAAAATTGTCTATAGTTTACATGGGACAATAGTTATCTCTGAGCTTTACAATTTAAGGCTGAAGCAATCTCTTGACACCGAACAATCCTGGCGGCTCCGCCATAACACAACCATCTCTCACTTCCTTTATTCATGTTCCACCGCACACGATGCATCGCCACCCTTTTTGGTGGGAAGCCTTCTGCTTTCGTTTCAATGCTACTCTTGCTTGCTTCGTCTTCTTCATAACCATCTTCTTTAACACACACCAATGCTCCTCGGTTCTCATCATCCTCTCCTGTGCTCTTCTTATCTTTCTTTGCCTTCGATTTTGATACTCTGTTGTTTGTTCCTTCAGATTCAGACTCTAAACCTGGATCCTTTTCGTGTGTCAAAGCTGCAAAAACCAAGTAAACCAGTCCATGATAAGAACTAGGTCGCTTAGGAGATTGATATATTAGAGAGACTGGTTGTAGAGTTTCAACTGACCTAGAGGTTGAATATCTGGAACGTTAGATGCATATCGGTTAGGAGATTCGTTCAAGAGGCTTCGAAGGCACCTCTGTTTTTCACCATTTTCACTTATCGATTTCTTCAAAACAGTCGGGATGTCTGGAACTGGAGTATGCACTATAAAGGTGGATTCTTTCATTGTCAACTGTCCGCAGAGAAAGTGTGGAGTCCGATTTCTCCCACCTCTTTCCACAGCTTTGGTCGTAAGCTGTAAATAATCCCAACATGGGACAAACGGAAATCTTTTTAAAAAATAACTAACAGCAGAAGAGATGAAAGAAATGGTGTGCAGATTATACAGACCTGGAAATGGAAAATGGACCCATCTGCAGTGCAATAGGCTGCTACGCCTGAGAAGTTGAACGGTTAGTGCTTGAGCTGACGTAACTTCTGATGTCACCGTGACTCTTTATTATGCTCAATCAGTGGTTATGAATATTTGACCCATAAAGAAAATACCTGTTAGCCTTGATACATGAATACTCCAGATGGGAAAAGATGAACAGTTATAAATGCTTAATCCTGGCTGCTTTGTGTTAATATAAGGCTTTCCAGTTGCAGGAACATCATAAGCAATCTTCACCAAGCTTAAGATTCTCAGTGTACCATCGTCAAAGGACAACAAAACACATCTGCAAATATTTGAAAAGAGGACTTCAGACGATTGATCTAATGATTAAATTAATTGGAGATAGATCAATGATTGATACCTTGGATCTTGTAACCAATCGAGGCTGTAAATAAACCTTGGTACTGGATGCAAATCACATAAAGGCCGGAATGGATCACTGCGAAAACAATGTGAAGCAGTAAAACGATGGCCTGAGCTAATGCCAAATAAATTTCAAACAGGACAAGTCTTGTGTATTATTTTTGCATCAGCAGGAAAGTTTTTATTTTATTGAAGTGTACCGTAAGTCCCAAAACTTCAGACCTCCATGTCCAGCAGTAGCTACTACGTTTTCACTTTCCTGATCACTGGGGATTTATCAGAGATTATCACGATTATTAAGTGAAGATCCTCTCACAGAAGGTTATGTAGCAGTCGTTTGAAGTCAAAAATAATAAAAAGAGGTACAATCCTATTATGTTGAAGCCAATGACAAAGCCTAACCGCTTTTCCAAAGTTGTAAACCAAGAGTTAAAAAGAGCTGGAATCAAACAAAGAGACTACATGGCTCCTGGAGTGGCTACTTCTCTTCGAAAAATAGGAAAATTTTAGTGATTTAACCTATATCGTAAATGAACCAGATATCATACTGTAAATGAATGGGTGTTTCCTTAGTTATCTTCTATAGTTGGTATCCTAATAGAACCATGCCCACTTGTAATTAGTCTACAACTGATTGAAAGCAAAAACAGAAAAACGAAATTTACTGATTTGATGTGTGTGATTTCACGTCACTGACCTTGCACCCGGAGCCCATGCAATTGCCCTTATTGGACCTGTATCTGCGCTGAAGAAAAGTAAAGGCCTTGTATCTGCACAGAAAAAAAAAACCTGAAAAGTAAATGGGAATTCAACAAATAGATCACTGTCTAGCCACAATGTGAATAGAGAGTATCTGGCATCAGGACAAACATGTCAAACAGTACCTTCCGAAGATTTAATTGTAGAAAACTTCCAAAGAGCAACCTGATGCAAGATAGCACCAAAACGAAAACAGTCAATGCCATCAAACACTGTTTTTTCGTCCTGGAAAAAACAATAAGGAAAGTGAAATGATTTACTACTTACCGTGCCATCTTGGCAACCAGCCAGCAAGAAATCAGGGTTCCCAAAAGTCGACCATTCAACTGTCAATGGAATACTGTACGACAATAGATGAGCACTATATCAGGAGAAACCCAATAGATGCAGATATTGAGGATAAGAATCAACAAGGACAGCGAAAATCAGTTCTATGTGCAATTTTTACAAACATAAAAGCACTGCTTTGTTTTCCATTCCACCAAACAGTTAAAAAGGCAAAATGGAAGATATTTACTGACCTCTTTGTGTCACCACACTTCAAGTTTGAACATTTGAAAACGGGATCCAGTTTCACAAAACGAGGATCTGTCGCAGCTTTCTTTGAAGATAAATATACCGCTGATGTTGCCTGAGGCATTGGAACATCCCACCTGCATAAGGTTGTTCGTTATTTTTCATAGTATATGAAGCCTAGAAATGTTCTACATCACTGCAGATTGCAAATATAATTACACAAACCAAATTTGTAGAAAATATCTCCACGCAGTTGCAATTTGCAAACAAAGACGAGATGGCAAAATAGAATTCACAGTGACAGAAAATCAGAGCAAAAGAGACAAATCCTGCAGGGAAGCTTTGGGACAAAATGAAGAGTAGACGTAGCTAGCTTACACTTCCAGTGATCCATTTCCCAGCAAGACAGCTAAATATCCCATTCTATGCTTATTAAGAGAGTCATCGGCATATGGTGGACGCCATTTTATATCCCAGGCAACTTTTCCATTGTGGGCCAGGCATAAGACAACCCTAGGAAGAGCAATGTCTTCAGAAATACCTAAGGATGGTTGGACTGGTACACTTCCAACAGATTCACTATCTTCTAATAGCAAGGGTTTGCAACTTTCTTCAGTACCTTCGGTTTTCTGTTTCTTTGTCCGTACGGAAAGCTTCGTATTTGCATTTTCCGAAGATAACACTTGTCTTGAATTTTCATTGTCGGCAGTAGTTTCTGTTACTGAAGTTTCTCGCGGTATCTGAAGAGGGGTTGCGGAGACAGCTGAATCTTCCGGATACCGAACAGACAGGGCTTCGATGTAGAGAACATCACCATCAAGCTGGACAAACTCAGGAGTACTCTTCTTTCTAGGTCTACCTCTTGGTTTCTTAGGGTCTGTTGCTACTATTGGATGCTTATGTGGCCTGCCTCTCGGCTTCTTAGGTTCTGTTACTTTAATAATTTCACTGGGTAATTTCTTTTGAGACTTTACTGTCAATTTTTTACTCTTCTCTGAAAAGTGGGTGCTATCTCTCTTGCATGTGGTATTTATAATGCACCATATTTGAATGATACCTCGACCAGAAAGAGGAATACCTATCTTGTGACTGTATGAGTCAGGCGGATGAGTAGCCACAGCTAGAAACTGCAACAGTGAAAGTTCGTAACAATGAAAACCTAAGGTTTCCATCTCTAGAGAATATAAAAAACAGAATATATGTCCTAATCACCTCACATTTTGCCTGAGCATCTGGATTTCCATGAATTCTGGGACACCAATCCAATGCCCAAACAGAGCCTCCAATATGCATCACAAAATCCTTGCTGCAAAGGTGAATAATAATTTGTCACATACATAATCATGACTATCAAAGCTCTTGTAACTAATTAAAAAGGGACGAGCAGAAATACATACACAATAGCACAAACATGCACTGTCGATATGCTGCCCACCCAATGACTAACCTAGTCCTGGTATATACCAGCTTAAATCAATCACCTAATATCATATGTGATTCTTGAATTTAAACCTATAAATTAGCAGTGAATTTCATTAATATAACTGGAGAAACCTATAATCATCTCCTATCGTCAAGATTAATTGCATGAGTTCTCTATAACCTATTAGGCATACTTCCTGCTAGCTAGTAGAGCCTGTAGAGCAATTAATATGTTTTCATATATACTTTAATTATTACCTGATTTCACCAAATGATGATGATTCATCCCCATGTATCTTGACCTGAAGCAATAAGATACTGATTCAATAAAACATAGTCTTTGAAGCAATTTTAATTGTATGTGGTAAGAAGCAAGCTCGAAAACAAAATATATGACACACCTTTGGAGCTCTTGCCGAAGAAAATTGAGGCAAAGTGTGACTGCTTGAATCATTTCTTTCACGGCGTTTTCCAGCGTCGTTATAGAATGAAAAACTTTTTGGTTCGTAATTAAAATGCCTCCATTCTCTAAATTTCAAAGCGGACGAAATTAGATTTGTGAGTGTTAGATAAAGAGTTGATACTCTTATTGTCGCATTGAGAAGCCCTTTCTAAAACCATGTAATGCAGTATGATATTGAAACAAATACCTTTACGTTCAGTTTGTGTTTCTAAGTGTGTTAGAACAAAGAGTCAGAAAACCGAACCTAGAAGTTGCGACAGATCTAAACCACTTAAACAGAGAAACTTCTAGATAGAGCAGACCAGGGGTGTACACGGTACTAAACTAAGATTTATAAAAAAAAGTCGACAGATAGATAGATAGATACATTTATTTACTAGATAACGCACCTCAAGAATGTGAGTGATGATGAAAGTCTGTTGATTTCATTGTCATCAAGATCAAGAGTAGCTTCACCACAGAGATCACTTATTGAGTCTACTGCCTTCAAATGATTCTCAACAGAATAATCAAAGAGTGATATTTCACATTCTTCTTCAGTACCACTTCGTAGAGGCTCTCCTTGAGCCATTTAACAATTGCTTTTGTCCAGACTTGTTCCTAGAATCACCAAATTAGTAAGCAAAAATCAATGTTTGTATATGTCCCAAGCGAGAATTCAATTGAATTACATACAACTAGCAAATTGTTTGCCGGACTAGGGTTTACGAGCTTAACAACTACAGAGTTTCAAAATTACAACCAATCCACGAATTTTGAAATCTCGAGGAAAAAAAAGTTAATCAGAAAAAGAGATCGAGAAAGAAGAAGAAATTGAGAAGACGAGTAATAAGATTTACCGGCGACGAGAACGACGGATGTGACAAAAGCGGGCACGAATTCTTAAATACTCTTTCATTAAATATTGGGCCGACAATCACAGGAGATCAAAAGCAAGACTTAATTCATGGTCACGAAAAGGAACAAGATTGCTAAATCTATTGAAATAAACGAATAAAAAGAAACGAATAAATGTGAATGGTCTTTGTTTTGTGTATCTAATCTTAGACTCGCATGTTCTCTGTTTCAAGATGTATAAATAGTAGTAATACCCACAGCACACTGATACATACGTTTTGGTCTCTAAATAGAGCCTTCTTCACATGGTGAGGTGTGAGGCCATCTGCAGATCAGGCTATTTAAAACATGACTTGTCTGCTTTCTAATGCTCTTTCCGCAGCTCTTCTGTGCAACCATTCATTTCCATTTCTACACCTTTTCACTTCACAGGACGCACCCCGACTGTTTTTACACGGAATCTGTACTGAGGCGGAGACTCATCACTCTCATTGCTGTCTTCATCGTCGTCTTCTTCACTGGAATCATCTTCAACTGTATCCCAGCGAGCGTAATCTAGTGTAGAATGGCCCTTTGGCTTAGGGATGGCTTTCCATCCATCAGATTGCTTTCCAGATAACGCCCCTTCCTTGCTGTTCTGTTCTCTAACCTCTGGTGTTTTAGGTGCAACAACTTCCCTCTTGTTTACTGCATCTTCTCCTGGGGTCTCTACATCTCTTCTGATAGTAACTACTGACTCAAATCTCTTATCTCTTCTCTCATTGACACTCAACTCATCGTTTCTACTTTTATTTTCTTCACTGTATTGTCCAATGGCACTCTCTTCTTCATCTTCTTCTTCTAACTCTGCTTCAGATTCAGGAATTGGAGCAAGGGACTTTCCTTGACCAAGAAAAACAAGACACAATTTTTTTCATCCAATCCAATGGGCTATAACTAGTATAAAAGATAGTAAGACAGAGAGTATACCAATTGCGTCCTCAAGCGAGTCTCGAGGTTCTGATAAACCTCAGAATCAGGGTTCAACTCCATTAGTCTGGTGACATCAAATAGAGCAGAATGGTATTCTTTAAGGGTGACTAAAGTCTGAGCCCTTAACATCAAAGCTCCACTGTGTTTCTGATCAAGCTCGAGCACCCACGTACATTCTTCTGCTGCCTGAAGAATCCAAATACATGATAACAAAGCCCCTTTAGTATTCTTGAATAGGCAAACTTCAAAACTTCACAAGTCAGTGCCTTTCTCTGTAACATTCATGATTCTAGATTCCATTTCACAGCACAAAATTACACAAGCTTATAAATACTTCGCTTTGCTCTTACTAATAGTGATTACTCAATAAACAACAAGACATAGCTGCGGATTCCAAATGAATAATTGAATTTTTACCAAAAATGGAACTCTTTTGTAATTCAATTGACCATGTCTAAGTTCAAATCTAAACAGAAAAAGATGAAAAATAGAGAATGAGATCGAATGAAATAAATAAATAAAAACCTTTTTGAAATCGTGCAACTTCAAATAACAAGCGGCACGGTTGCTGTGAAGAGCGATCTTCTGGGGCTTGGCCTTAGCAGCCGTAAGAGCCTCCGTATAGAAGAGAAGCGCCTCCTTATACTTGCCGTCTCTGTATAGCTGATGTCCCTTCTCTACTTTTCCCGACGGCTTGGCCGCCGATGCCATAATCCGGAAGACAAAACCGTAGATTAATTAAACAGAAAATCTAGAAAGAGAAGGAGAGGGAGAGAGAGAGAGATCCAGAGAGGTATAATAATGGCGAGTGAAGAAGAAGAAGAAGAAGAAGAAGAAGAAGAAGCGTAATAATGAAATGAATCTTCTTGAATGCAAATCATATGATCAATAATTAATCATTAAATTAAAATTAGGCTTTTAAAATTTGTACGGCCCATTAAATAATCCAGTCAGGCCCAGGATAACTCAAGTCATTCTTTATTTATTGAATATGGAAGCAAGCAATCCATGGATGTAGAGTTACATAGAAGAGAAAAGATGAGACTAGAAGCGATCAATGATCCTCATAGCAGCATCACAGAGTTGTCCATAGATATTGATTTGGTTAAACAGTTGTAGAGTCTCAAATTTGAGACTTACGAGTTCAATCTCGCAGAGCACAGGGAAACCAAGTGCAATGTTTATGGATTGACCAGCTTTGTCGTAATTACCAGATTTCAGATTAGCTTTGGCTTGCAACAGTTCTGTAGTTGTATTCGTCGACAAGGCCTTATTGCAAGTCTCCAAAGCTGCTTTCACTTCACTATCTTTTGTCTTTGTTGATAGATCCTTTACATTGCTGCACCAATTAAAACCAATTAAACATCATTTATACAATATATACATGTGGATCATATAGTGTCAAGTAAAAACTTGCTTGGTGATGATAGAGAGGTGAGACTGGAGACACTGTATGACGATGTTTGCGATGCCAAAACGGTCTGCCTGCACCGAGCTTGGGTCGGATAAGAGACATTGCATGCATATAGTTGGGACATGTGCATTGTGGCATTCACTTATCATCAGGCTCCTGTCGGCGTTAATCCATTTCGGAGAGATCACAACCAGTAGTGTTAACACCACAAACTTGATTATCGTCATCATCACTAGGAGGAGTATATTATTTCTTCTGATTATATGTATAAATATGAGAGGTGTGAAGTGTTTATATAAACTAAGAATATAGAGGTGATTGATGAATATGAATGAAGTATATTAGTTGCACGAGGTAGCTCTATTGTTACACATCTTCAACCTCTCTTCAATTCTACCTTTTTCAACTCACCAATCAAATCCAAGCTGCTTTTCTTATTTTGCTCCTTTTGGGTCATTAGCAGATTAACATTCCTGTACTTGAACCTAACATTCATCACAAATTCTCACTATACTGTTCTTCAATTGTATGTATCGTGATTTTACTTGATGTACTCGAAATCTGTCTAGTAGATAAGACATGATCGTAAAAACAAAATCATTAAACCTTAAGTGATGGACAAAATTATCATGTTACCAAAATCCTGAATCGTTTTCAGACCAAAACAAAGATGATCCCAAGTTACTAAGAGAAAAGAAAAAGCGCCAAATCTTAAAGCTAAAGATAAAATACAAGACAGGGTTGCATCCCTATTCATTTTGGCTCTTAGACTTCTTCTTCTTCTTCTTGGTGCTCTGACCATCCTCAGTTTCCTCATCTCCTCCAGCTTTACTCTTCTTTTTCTTCTTCTTCTCTGATTTTGTCTCCTCTTCCGGTGTTTCCATCTTTCTCTTCTCTTTCTTCTTCTTTTTCTCTGACTTCTCCACATCCTTTACCTCTTCCTCTTCCTCTTCTTCTTCACCCTTTCCCTTCTTCTTCTTGCTCTTCTTCTCTGAGGCCTCCACTGGTTTCTTCCCTTCCCCATCTAAACGAGACACCAATCAAACACTGAGCCCAACCAAAATCGAGGATTGCATTAACAGAGATATACAACAACTACAAGATATACCTTTGTTCTGCAGAGTTTCTATCACCTCCTTCATTACATCCACGTTCTTGCGTGGGGCAACACCTTTGTCATAAAATTCTAGCCTCTCCTCAACCTGTCCACGAAGCTTGTCACCAAAGGCAGTAGTTGCGCCATCTGCACAAGTCACATAATTTAGTACACCTTTAACATCTCTTAACCTAAAGTTCTTCTCCAAAGAGTTTAATAAGATTATTACCAGAAAAACAATCAATTCTTGATGCTATAGAACACTTGTTTGCAAGATAACGAGCTATACGACCCTTGTTCTTAGCAGAGGCTCGGCCAATAAATGAAGAATGGAATATCAAACCATACTTGGGTGTGTTTCCACGAGTTTTAAGCGCCCTGTAAAACCACAGAAGTTCATCTTAAATACAGCATTGACTGAAAAAAACTTGTGAACGTTAAAGTAGTGGCCTAGATATAGCACCTGAAAAGTGCCTTCTCCGCTCCAAGAATCTGGAGGGTGGAAGATGGGCATTTAGCAAGGTTAGTTAGACTTCCAGCGTGTGAAATCAAGCGGGCACCAACCATATCTCCAATCAAAGCTGCCAAATTCGGGGCAATGTCACCCATCTTAGCAACAAGATAATCATAGAGCTTCTTCCTGTAGTCAGCAAGGTCCATAACTCTCTGTGCAAAGGTCTGAACGTTGATCAAGTCAACAGGTGACAAATCCTGACCTGTGAAGATGTTAGATAATGAATGTTTCAGACAAGGAGTCAATATATACACTTGCTAATTCATAGCTACCAATTTATGAATAAACACAGCTCAAAAATTCACCCATGGATGCTTTTCCAGCTTCAACGACCTCTTTTGCCTTATCTTCATCCCCAAGGGCTTCTGTAAGCATTGGGATGTGGTCATCAGTCAACTTTGACTTGTCCTCAATCATCTTTGACACGCGAGCATAAAGATAGTTGTCATTAACTATCTTTACAAGTTCGGGGAAGTGCCAGGAATACCATTCCCTAAAAAAACATTACAAACAGTTTAGCTAACAATCTTGTTCAAGCTAAATGGCAACAAATACTATGATAGAGAAACCACAAAACAAACCTGACTCTCATGGCAAAGGAATTAATATCCTTATCAAGCGTATCAAGCAGGAAAATAGCTTGAATAACCATGTTATCCACTCGGTTGACATTAAACTTGACCTTTGCTCTGCTGTAACTGTGGGCTAAACCAAGTTGAGATTTTTCCAGATCACCAGGCTACATCAATAGAAAACAATTATGAGAACACAAAGCATATGGACAAAGGAAAAAGCCATGAAGAATTAAACACAAAGAAGGAGATCATACCTTTAGGTCCTTGATGAACCTATCAAAATGCTGGCGTACTCCTCTGAGAAGCTCCAGTACGAACTCATTGCTCTGGCAAGGGATTTTAGTGGCTTCACATATATGGGAACCGAGTTTAGGCTCAGCCATTCCTAAGCTGAACTTGGGTTTCTTTCCCTCCTTGACTTTAGGAAGATTCAACTCGAGGAAACTTCTAAGCTCATCAGTCATAACCCCTGACAAAGATCAATGATATAATCAAGATAATGAAACAAAATCAGAGCATGGATTTGAAGCGATTTCTATAATATATTGAAGGATAAAACTTTAAGCGACTTAAACGAGAAGTGAAAAATGGGGATTCTAAATCCAAGGGTTTATTAAGAACCAAAAAACAATGAGGCGATTTCAAGGATTAATAGATAATCATTTCCTAGGAGTTTACAAGGGAACGCATAAATATACAGAACAAGGAAGGAAGTGAGTAGTGAAGAGTTACCCTCAGAGACGGCGTTGACTTGGTTAAGAGCATCGAGCGCAGACTCGAAGGGATGAAACGCTGTGAGCTGAACAACACGGCCAAAGCGACTGAGATCGGAGACGGAGCTTCGAACAGCCTCAGTGTTCTGTCCGATTTCATCGAGTCCATGCGCCTCGAAGAGGCCATAGCCTGAAGAAGATTCGTAAAGAAGATACATAGCCATTGTTGAGGAGAAACTAAAACCCTAAACGTACAGAAGCGAGAATATAGAAGCACCGGGAACTAGGGTTTTGAGGGGGCAGAGGTTTTAATACGTGTATTTATTGTTGATGAAGCTTCTTTGAACAGACTTAATGGGCTTGGCCCATTTAATTGTAGAGTCCAATACAATGCTCGAAAACAGAGCATATACAAAGAAAAATGCAATCGACAGTTGGAAATTGAGTATGATGTAAAGTGGTCAAAGACAAAGTAGTGGGTCGTGTTTGGTTTTGTGGTACAACCAAGTAAACTGAACTGAAGAACCAGACGGTTAGGAGCTGAAACGGAGAACTACTTAGCATGCGCATCATCAAATTCAAACGACCAAACACTAGACTGATGTGCTTTCAGTTTTTAACTTTGCTCCACACAATGCTTGTTTATAAAGACATTCATTTTGCCCACAAGTAGACTCATCATTACTGTGACTATAGCTACTGTTATTGGCCTTACTGAGACGGCAAATTCTTACTCGTAAACTCCACCACATAAATCAATATCATGCATTTTTTTCTTTGTAGATAACATGTTCTAATAGCCCATGGAAGATTTAACTAGTGCCTGTCATAATTATATCGAAATGCCAATAGACTTTACTGTTGTTTATCAACTTCTTTGGAAGTTGTCCCCTACCAATTTTTCGTCTGGGACTCAAAGTGATCTTAGCGATTATTCTCTTTGGCTTTGCAAGACAAACATTATACCACTATGAATATACACAAAAGAAAATATCTAAAACGTAATCTCTTTGTAGATCAAAAGAAATAATACATGAATAAATACTAATTCGATCAAAGTGAAATCAACATATTCTCCAATCAAAGAAGAAAAGAGTGATCCTCTTATACACAAACATTTCTATATCGATTCAAATTTACAGTACTGAAGGGTATCATCATCTCCCCTCCTTGATCTTGAACCCAAGCATTGGCTTAGAGTCCTTGTTGTTGGGTGATATCTCCGAGGCCCCCGATACAAAGCTTGTGAAGGATACAGAGGCGCCGGTGTCTTTGGTTTGAAAGCCGCTGAGAGAGGAGCTTGTGGTGTCATCAAATCTCCAGTCAGTTAGGTAGCCTGGCTTAGAGGTGACATCACTCACCTCAGCATCTCCTGATAGCATAGCCACCACTCGCGACATTCGTGGTCTTAATGCATGATTTGTCTGAGTGCACAACAGAGCAATGCCAATCATTCGTTGCACTTCTTCCGTGTTGTATTCAGTCAGCTCATGATCAATAAGTTCAACTTCACGGCTTTTCTCATGTAGATTCCATGCCTGAATATAAGAAATACAAAATCTATCAATATCAGCTTTTTTTTGCTAATGTACACAACCTAGACTCTGCCACTCATAATCATATACATTAAAGTTGTGTTCACACTATCGAATAAGTGTTGAAGTAGATCAATCAGTTTTAACTAGTATGAACTCACCCATTCAAGAAGATATCTTTTTTCATCCTCCAAGTTCTCATCAGAGTTCGGCCTTCCACTTACTAGCTCAAGAACCACAACACCAAAGGCATACACATCCGTTTTCTCTGTTAGATGTCCACGCATGGCATATTCCGGTGCAAGATACCCACTGCATTGGTACAACAACAGCACAAGAGTGTGTTATGAATAAACCAAACGAATAGCTGAGGTTATCAGGGTTTGAGGATACATACATCGTCCCTGCAACTCGTGTACTTATATGGGTTTTCTTATCATCATATAGTTTTGCTAGCCCAAAATCAGAAACTTTTGGGACCAGTTCAGAGTCAAGTAAAATATTGCTGGCCTTCACATCCCTGTGTACTATGCGGAGTCTTGCCTCTTCATGGAGATAAACTAAACCTCTAGCTACTCCCAGACATATCTCATAACGGGTTGACCAATTAAGATGTAAAGACTTATTCCCTGCCATATTCAAATCATAGAAAAGTACATAAAGAGTGCTTTTAGCATGACAGAAGCATGGATCAATCAATTAATTTTTCTGAGCATACCAAATAGAGCCTGATCAAGACTCCCATTAGGAAGGTACTCATATACGAGCAAACGATGGTCTCCTTCGTAGCAGCACCCATAAAGTTTTACTAGGTTGCGATGTTGAACTGCAGAAATTGCCACAATTTCTGCCACAAATTGCCCTTTCCCTTGCCGGGATCCCACCGACAACAGCTTCACTGCAACCTCTCTTCCGTCATTGAGGACTCCCTGTTGAATGTGTTATTAGAAACAAAAGGAACAAAAAGGTATTAGTCCATTTCGGTACAGGACTTACCTTATAAACAGGTCCAAATCCTCCTTCTCCAAGCTTGTTTGAGAGATTGAAATCTTGAGTTGCACTTTTAAGTTCCGAGTAAGTAAATGTGTAAGGCTTTACGTCCATACTAAGTAGCTCTACAAGAAACAATTAGATCTTTAGAATGAACCAGCTCAAAAGATGACATTGAAATTTAAATCTGATGGGCCAAAATTCTTCAGCTCAGAGGTTTGTTTATGTTATTATAATATCTATACCTTCATCATCTGTGTAACGCTTTCTTCTTTTCCAAATGATGAATATCATCAGACCCACAAAAATACTTAAAACTCCGATGCCAACAATGACTCCCACAACAGTACCAGTCTTATTATTTCCTTTTGATAGTGGCTTATTACCCACTGTTGGTGAGAAATCTGATGACAAATATATATGTAACGCTTAGACACTAAGTGACATCACTATATAATGAAAGTTAAGAACAAAAAAATAAAAGAATTCACAATTTATGTTACCTGGTGTTGCACTGACAGCCGATATTAATGGCCCATAAGCCCCTTGAATAGGAATACAGCATGTTCCTTTTCCAGCCCAGAAAAGATGAACTTCGAGGTGATTCTGTGATACATTTGCTTTATATTCTCTCTGAACTGCTCGAACTGTGGAGTCACCAGCTGTTCTGCGTACATCAAAATCCTTTTCAACAAGCCTTCCCTGGAAAACAGAGTTCCGTCTTAGCATTCATCACAACCAAATTTGGAATTACACCCAAAAAAATAACTCGTAAAGCATAAATTCGATCGAGTAGTGTAGACCTGGACATAAATGTCAAATCTTCGTCTTCCTAAACCTTTCCAAGTGTTAGAAGTAGAACCTAGAATCTGTATTTCCGCAAACTGCAGTTTTACGGTATAGCCTCCATTCTCTAGCCCCAACCCATAATACCTTAGAGAAGACGCAGAAAGTCGTGCTGACTGGAAAAGCTCGGAGTCCAAAGTGCCGACGAATTGTGACTGTGAAGTAGTTATGTATATATTATTGCTACTTCCGGCAAAAAGCCCTACATTACTAGCTGCCCATTTCTGACCAGCACTCACAACAAACGACGCTGGGCCAAGATCCTCGTCCTCCCTCTCATATACTGCTCCGCTAACAGACTTTTTCTCTGGGCCTCCACAGTTGATTGCAAAGTCAGAATCTAGAACCAGTTGATACAAAGAAATCTTAAGCAATATAATTCTAAATCGTATATTTGAGAATTTTGTCCATGTGTTTGCTCATGAGACAAGACAAAAGGGATAAAATTATATCTCTTTGTTACACTTACAGACTCCTTTGCCTCTGTTGCAGGGAAAGTTCTTTTGTAGGCAGTTAAGTCCTGGTAAAACCCTTTAACAAAAGATCAAACAGATTTGAGAAAGAGATGATAAGTCAGTTATTCTAGCATCCTATTTATAGAAAAAGATAAGATCATTTTTTATGAAGGTCACCTGTTGTCAAGGCCTTCCAATGAGAAGTTGTTAGCGACTACGTTACTGCACAAATAACATACGGTTTTTTTTTAATATTCCCAACATATGATAAAAAAATACTTCCTACAAAATTGAAGTTTCATGCTGGAAATGAAGCAGACTAATGAATTTACATGTAGAAAAATTAAAGGGAATGCAAAACATGTGAATTTAAGTTGAGCTATAGGGTTTTGTTTACTTACAGTTTCAAGTTTCGCTCGCTGACCCATGAAGGAAGACTTCCAGACAGATCATTGTATGACACATCTCTGAAAGCATAAGAAAATAATGATTATCTTCTCAAATCATCTGTTCATCAAGAGTGGAAGCTTATTCTACTTGAATAAATGGCGCTAGTAAATGGTGTACGAAACTTGAGTCTTTATCAGGTGGATCTATTAAAAACCCTGTAAGACTTTAGGGGACACGTTGTGACTTATATAGATGAAACAATTATAAAAATTTTTGTTACTCACATATTGCCTAAAGATTGCCTCTTTTGAGTGGGCAAGGTACCATTCAACGAGTTGTTTCCCAGAAACCTAATGTGAAGACAAAAAAATATTTTAGTAACTATCCACGTAGTTATATATAAACATCCAAAAGAAGCAAAAAAAGCATATCATCTTACAAGTGTGTTAGTTGACGTAAGTTGAAAAGTGAAGCCGGAATAGATCCATGTAGTTTGTTGAAGCTTAAATCACTGGAAGACAGATATAATTAACAAATTAACACATTAAACCGTTCCTATTTCGTATTCTCTCAGTGACTTTCACAAATCATCTTTCTTTTTACCAGAAAAAAATACTAAAATAACTCATATAGCATTTAAGGAAACATATTGACCTATGTACTTACACTTGTTGTAGACTTGAGTATTCTCCAATATTAGATGGTATTGACCCGGTGAGATTGCTATTCCTAAATACTCTGCAACGCATATGAATATTATATATACGAAGGAATGAGAAACTGTTCAACAGTACATTAATCTGATCATGAGTTGGAATAAAAGCTGAATCGAAGCTGCCTTACAAGATACTTAGAGACTTCATGTCTTTAATGAATTCAAGAGAAGAGCTTACATTAGATATATCACCAAGCCTCCTACATTTAGAATATTGATATGAATATGTGAAAAAGAGAGAAAGAAAGAGAAACAGTAGACAATAATGATTCTGATACATACAGTTCTGTCAAAGAAGTTAAATTGGAAAATGATGACGGTATCGGACCATTCAAACCAGTTCCAAGAATTCTC
>JAKUCM010007924.1:0-18998 GCA_023374145.1 Lepidium sativum
AGCAAAAAAAAAAAATTAAAATATTCATATATTAGAATTAGTTATCAAAATAATATGATTAAATGTCGAAGATATGTTATCCAATGGTGTAATCAATTTATAAATTTTCAAAATAGAATCTTCTACATGCAGTAGTATGAACGGAATTTAAAAAATTAATAGACTAGTCGACAAAAAAAAGTTAAATAGTAAATTTAGATAAAGAAAATGATTAAGTATTCATTCATTTTCTATTTTGTGTTTGCAAACGTATTTTACGAGTGTTTACTGTTTAGCATGATAAGCTATGAAATGATAGAGTTAAGCAAATAAATGAACATGACATTACATTATCTGTTTAAGGAAAACAATTAAATAGCTTTATTAAATTAATGTAATAGTTGAGTGGTCCTCGTTCATTGAAGGAATCGAATGAGTCACTTGGCCAACAGCATCGTGCATTGTGCATAATCAATGGACTTTAAAAATAATATCTATCTAAAGAAAATTTGAAGTTAAAAGCTAAAAAGAACTGTGTTTAAATATCTTTAGATATTAATATAATACTTTTGTTTGATATCGAAAACGAATTTATTTGTTGTCAACAACCAATAATGTATGTTTACATTATTGTATATGTAGAAACGGAATAATTATAAACTATTAGAGTTACAATTATTTTTCATTAATTTTTTATTCTCTAGTTTGTCCAACTTTATTGTAATTTTTTTAAAAATGTAATAAAAAAATAAAACTCATATATTCGGAAACTACATGATTTATTATTAGTATGGTCAACAAAAAAACTGCCAAGTCAAGTTTTGCTGATTTGCATGGTGGTTGTGAATCGAATTGGGATCTGACTAGGCAAGCCTTGCAAGACGACAAAAGGAAACACTTAATTGGAACCCACGAAAAATCTAAGGCCCATTTCATTTGTTCTTTTGGGCCCATTACAGCTACATTATGTTCCTTACTAGCACAATCGTTGTTGATTATCTAATCGCGATTAGATAATCAACGGCCCAGATTTATCATCCAATTCATGAATATTCTGAAATTTCATTCCATACCATATTTTTATTTTTTGTATTATTTCATCTTAAAAGGTGTTCTATACTTAAATTACAAAAACAAATTTTTCATTTTCGTATTTATATAATTGATAAAACAGAGAAATCCTCCTCCAACTGAGAGAAATGGGGTTTGAGGTTTAGTTGCAGAGTTTTCGGAATTGTTTGTTTTTGTGTTTTGTAAGGTCTTTAAGACCAACGTTTTGCATTTGAATCGAAATAAGAGTTTCAGATTTCTTGTGTGAAATTTACAAATATTATTACAATAGTGGTGAGAGAGAGAGTCTTGAATTTGAGTGAGAATCATGAGCGAAAAGGAATCAACAATAATTCCAAAATTTGACGGAAATTATGAGCAGTGGGCTATGTGTGACACCCTAACTCGAGATGCCTATGTCCGGATTCGATTCAATTTGACTTTGGACAGACCAAACACTTAGTCAGTTTTAGGTTCTTTCTTTACTTAGTCGTTTTCGGGTTTCTGACAGTTTTATAACCCCAAATCATATGCATAAACCAACTCAAGAGGTTCTAGTACAAAAAGTTGCAAGAATGTTCGAATTTAAATGTGTCTAGACCTAATTTAACCCAGTCCTATTCCATCCTTCCTCCTTCTCGCCTCGGTCTCGCTCCTACTTAGCCACTTTCACGGTCTTTGAGTAAATCACCTACAATCTCGCAGATTGAGTAAGCAAACGAATTTGCTTAGTGATTCGGTCGTTCCGTCCCACTAGGCCAAACCAAATACGTATCAAACAATAATCAATCAAGTTAGAGATAGCATTATTCATGCACAGAGTCCAGCATACTCATATGCTTAGAGTCCGATCAGATCTGTTGCCTCAGTTACCCGGATTCACCCGAATCAACCGAAACACCAATCATGAACGAAAAACAGTACATATTCATCAAATCAATCACGCAATTCTAACCCATCTAAGACTTAATCTCACTATTGTCCAAAACGAACCAAGAATCACCTCAACGGTCCCGAAAAACTCACCTTTGCCATAGCCTTTTCTGACACCTCTTGATGCGATTGCCAATCAAGTTACTCGGATCCGGTTTTGATCGCTCTTGATCCGCTATTTTCCTTGCTCGATTCGGAAAAAATCGGTCTTAGAGTTCTTTTACAATGATTCCGATCTTCCTTAGAGATTTTCGTGATGATTTTTGGGCTGCGACAGTTTTTAGCCCTATTTATAGGGTTTTGGGTGAAAAACCTTATCCCTAATCCGCCCAAGATGGGCCAAAATCGAGCCCACCTGGATTGGATCAAGTCCAACCCGTTGGACACTTATGTCCCGGACTAACCCATGAACGGCCCAACCACTTCCCACTATCACTCCCTTCAGTTCGGACACTCAACTTCCCTGTTCGAACACTTCACTTCCTGTCTGAATACATCACTCCCTGTCCGAACTCACTACCCGTTCGGACACTGTCACTCCCTTGTCTGAATTTCCCGCGGCCTGGTCCAAATTTCACGCGACCTGGTCCGAACTTCCCGCGGCCTGGTTCGAATTTCACGCGACCTTGTCCGAACTTCACGCAGCCTGGTTTGAAATTCTCGCGACCTTTTCTGAATTCTTGCGGCCTTGTCCGAATGGCATTTGACCTTGTGTGAATGGCACTTGGCCTTGTTCGCTCAAAACCCCAGACTTTCCCTTATTTTCCCACACAACTTCCTTTGTCCCTCGAACCCATCTGGAATCAACCGAAGGGTCCGCGGAACGCGGGTGTTACAAGTCTCCCCACTTCAAAGGATTCGTCCTCGAATCTAGACTTGGGATGGTCCAGCCTTTTGTTTCTCAAATAACTTAGGAAAATTTTCCTTCATTCTGACTTATGATTCCCACGTGACCTCAATTTCCCCATCGCAATCCCATTCGACTTGGACCATTCTGGTTTTCTTCCTTTGGTCTGCCTTGACCTCCTTACCTAGGATCCGGACTGGAACTCCTTCAACCGTCATATTTTCCCTTAGGTTCCTTGGAGGTTCAACAACGACTCGTTCTCCATTGCCTAAGCACTTCCTTAGCATCAAAACATGGAAGACGTTGTGAAACGCATCCAGTTCCACGGGCAATGCTAACTTATAGGCTACCTTCTCAATCCTTTCCAGAATCTCATAAGGCCCCATATACCTTGGTGTTAACTTAGCTGATCGGAGCCGAACGTTCCTTACCCTTATATGTGACCGTCTTAAGGTAGACCAAGTCACCAACTGCGAACTCAAGTTCTTTCTTTCTCTTATCCGCATAGCTCTTTTGTCTATCCTGGGCTTGTTTCATGTTGAGCTTGATCATTCTCAACTTTTCTGTTGTGTCCTTTATGAAATCTTGCCCATATATGCTTCGCTCCTCCACTAGAGTCCAACACAAAGGGGTTCGAAACGGTCGTCCGTACAGTGCCTCATACGGAGACATCCCAATACTTGCGTGATAACTGTTGTTATACGCGAACTCGGCCAAAGGTAAGTGCTCATCCCACTTACCTCCCCAATCCAACACCCTTGCGTTCTGACTGACCGTATGTCTGCGGATGGTAAGCCGTACACGTATGGACCCTAGTCCCCAACCTAGCCTGAAGCGCTTTCCAAAACTCTGAACAGAACTTGACATCCCGATCCAACACTATGCTTGCCGGTGCACCATGCTACCGAACAATCTCCCTTACATAGATTTAGGCCAACTTTTCAGCTCGATCTGTCCTATTGACCGCAATGAAGTGAGCCGACTTGGTTAGTCGATCCACTATTACCCATATCGCATCCCTTTTATCACAAATGAGCAGTCCCGTTATAAAGTCCATTGTGATCATGTTCCATTTCCATTCCGGGATCGGTAGGCTTTGCAATAACCCACTGGGAACTTGGTGTTCTGCCTTCACCAATTGGCAAGTAGGGCATTCTGAAACCCACTTAGCCACGTCCCGCTTCATTCCTATCCAATGATAGTACCTTTTTAGATCTCGGTACATCTTGGTTTATCCAGGATGGATAGCCAACTTAAACTGATGTGCCTCCTTAAGGATTTCTTCCCGCAATCCTTGGTCATTTGGAACACACACTCGGCCATGAACCATAATCGTCCCATTATTCGAAGTCTGGTACTCGGTATTATCGTTCTTTGCTACCTTGTTCAGATTTTCATCCTTTTCCTGGGCAATCTGTACCTGACTTAGCAAATCGGCTTGGTCCGCGGCACCTAAGCCTAAAGGTTCCTCTTCAATTTTTAAGGTTGCTAGACTCAACATCCTGATCATGCTAATCAGCCCTTCCATCTCTTTTTTACTGAGTCCACGTCCACCTTTTTCCTACTTAGTGCATCAACAACTAAGTTTGCCTTACCCGGATGGTATTCTATGTCCAGGTCATAGTCCGCAATCAGTTTCATCCATCGTCTTTGCCTTAGGTTCAGGTCCGGTTGAGTGAAGATGTACTTCAAACTCTTATGATCCGTGAACACTTGGACCTTCCCACCATAAAGGTAGGATCGCCATATCTTCAAGGTGAAAACCACTGCAGCCAGTTCCAAGTCATGTGTGGGGTAATTCACTTCATGCTTCCTTAACTGTCGTGATGCATAAGCAATCACTTTCCCATGCTGCATCAGTACGCAACCCAAACCCATTCGTGATGCATCCGTATATACCACATAAGGCTCACTCGGTTCTGGCAAGGCCAGAACTGGAGTACTCGTTAGCATGTCCTTAAGCCTTGAGAAACTCCCTTCACATTCCTTATTCCAATTGAAAGGGACATCTTTCCCAGTAAGCTGGGTCATAGGTTGTGCCATGCTCGCAAAGCCTTTAACAAAACATCGGTAATACCCAGCTAATCCAAGGAAACTCCTTACCTCGGATGCGTTCAAGGGTCTAGGCCATTCCGAAATTGACTTGATCTTTTCTGGGTCCACGGACACTCCCTTATCCGAGACCACATGACCCAAGAATCTAATTTCCCTTTGCCAAAAGCTGCACTTACTCAGCTTTCCGAACAGCTTTTGTTCTCTTAGCTTCCCCAAAACCGTCCTTAAGTGACCTTGATGCTCTTCCGGCGACTTAGAGTACACCAGAATGTCATCTATGAAAATGATGACGAATTCATCCAAGAATTCTCGGAACACATCGTTCATCAATTTCATGAAGGCTGTCGGAGCATTGGTCAGCCCGAAGGGCATTACCACGAACTCAAAGTGTTCGTACCTTGTTCGGAAGGCTGTTTTCCGAAGGTCAGGCTCCACGATTGGGATCTGATGGTAACCCGAAGCCAAATCAATCTTTGAGAACCAGGTAGCACCTCTGAGTTGGTCCAACAACTCGTCTATCCGTGGAAGAGGGTACCTGTTCTTTACCGTTACTCGGTTCAACCCACGATAATCTATGCACAACCTGAACGTGCCATCTTTCTTCTTGAGGAAGAGCACTGGTACGCCCCAAGGTGAACTACTTGGGTGAATGAATCCCTTATCCGTCAATTCACTAAGCTACCTCTTTAACTCGGCCATCTCTGTCGGTGCCATCTGACAAGGTACCTTAGAGATTGGGGCTGTCCCGGGTTCTAACTCGATCGTGAAAGGATCAGATCGAGATGGTGGTAAACCCTTAACTGCCGCGAACACATCCACGAACTCATTCACCACCGGAATGTCCTTAAGTTCTGTGTCCGTTTCTGTCTCGGCAGTTGTGATGGTAGCTAGGTACGCTTCACATCCTTGATCGACCATCCGTTCTGCTTGGATAGCCGAAATGATCAAGTTCCCTGAGGTGGGTCGGATTCCCTGAAACACCAGCTGATTCCCACCATTTTCAAACTTCACCCTACCACGATGGCAGTCTAAGTGTGCCTTGTTCCTTCCAAGCCAATCCATTCCCAAGATCACGTCATAAGACTTCACTTGGTAGATCACCAGATCATCTGGCATTCTCACTCCCTCTATGCACACTGGGACGTTCCGGACACTACCCAAAATGTCCATCACTTGCCCACCAGCGGCTCGGACTAGTCTTTTACCTTCCCCGGGTTCCTTCTGGAATCCTTCAGTACCTATCATTCTTGGGTGCACAAAACATTGTGTTGCCCCCGAATCAAACAGTACATGGGTTGCCACACCACCCATTTTCACAGTTCCTACACATTGTCTATAATGCTAAGGACCCTATCATACGCAACAAGCAAGTAAGTTCACCAAGAAAATGCTAAGGTAAAAAGTGAGAAGACTCACCAGTTATTGGGCGTGCAGTGTTCTGATCCGCTGGATCCGCAACCATCGAATAAGCCCTCGGCACCAATGCTTGCCTCTTTGGTGGAGGTGGCAGTGCTTCACTTGCTCGTTTCCCTGAAGACTGCTCCAACTTTGGACAATGCGGTCTGATGTGCCCAATTTCACCGTAGTTGTAGCACACCCTTGCATCACTAGTTCGAACTTCCTTTCCCCTTGGGTCCTCTTTCGGGCAGTCCTGAATCCTATGCTTCGTGCGACCACATCGGAAGCATGCACCCAAAGCAAATCTGCATGTACCAGAATGCTCCTTCCCACAGACCTTGCACGTACTGCGAGCAACAATTCGCTTCGCGGACCCATCTCCTTCCATCTTCTTGAACCTGGGTCCCGAAACACTTCCCGACTGCACTTGCGGTACAGTCTGTCCACGCTTCCTTTCCCCAGCCACCTTGGCTTCTTCCAGCCCACTTTCCAACTGTGCTGCCTTCTCTGCCAGCTCGGCATCAAAATTGTAGTTCCGGACTTGGCAAACGTTCTGGAGCTCAATTCGCAATCCGCGCATGAAGCGACGAACCTGGACCTTCTCATCGTCCAACTCGCGACCCGCATATCGCCTCAGATTGTTGAACTTGGTCTCATATTCCCTCACGGGTATGGATCCTTGGCAAAGATCCAGAAAGGCTCCCTCAATCCGATCAAACACTTCTGGTGGGAAGTATTTTGCCTTAAACTCCTTACCAAACGTTTCCCAGCTGCAGTTCAGGTTATCCATTCTTCCCGAAACGCCTTGCCACCAATTGTGTGTGTCCCCTTCCAGGTAGTGGACCGCAATATCTCTCTTAAACTCTTCTGGGCATCGGATAGAGTTGAAATTTCTTTCCAGCCTACTTCGCCACTCGTCTGCCTCGATAAGCTTGGCACCTCCTGAGAAGAACTTGGTGCCTAACTTCTGCATGTGATCCATCATTTTTAGGTATGATGGAGTAATCGCAGAGTGTGTCTCCTCGATCACATTTTCCACCGGAACCGGAATCACCCACGGTGGTATTGCTGCAGCGGGCACTACAGCAGGAAGTCTTTCCAAGACTTGGGTCAAAAGAGCAAACACCTCAGTCATCCCAATCGGATTCGCGGTACTAGCACTCGCGTTGGGATGTTCACTTCTTTCCACACTTTGGTTGTCCACACTTTGGACATCCTCATCCTCGGTCCTTCCCGTCACAGCTTGGGAAGCTGCCTCGTTTCCCACATTCCTTCTGATCCGATTACTCTTAGCCATCTACAGTGACCCGATTCGCTAAGTTAGTCCTTCATACTTAGTTCCATTCACACTCATATAAGTACATATAAACCTTACCGCAAGACCTTGGCGCGAGGAGGATGGATTTCCATTCATCTAACCCGTTTATGCTACCCGACTATCCTAGAACCAAACCGCGCTCTGATACCAACTTGTGACACCCTAACTCGAGATGCCTACGTCCGGATTCGATTCAGTTTGGCCTTGGGCAGACCAAACACTTAGTCAGTTTTAGGTTCTTTCTTTTACTTAGTCGTTTTCGGGTTTTTGACAGTTTTATAAGCACAAATCATATGCATAAACCAACTCAAGAGGTTCTAGTACAACAAGTTTGCAAGAATGTTCGAATTTAAATGTGTCTAGACCTAATTTAACCTAGTTTTATTCCATCATTCCTTCTTCTCGCCTCGGTCTCGCTCCTACTTAGCCACTTTCACGGTCTTTGGTTAAATCACCTACAATCACGCATATTGAGTAAGCAAACAAATTTGCTTAGTGAGTCGGTCATTCCGTCCCACTAAGCCAAACCAGATACGTATCAAACAACAAACAATCAAATCATAGATAGCATTATTCATGCACAGAGTCCAGCATACTCATATGCTCAGAGTCCGATCACATCTGTTGCCTCAGTTACCCGAATTCACCCTAATCAACCAAAACACCAATCATGAACGGAAAACAGTACATATTCATCCAATTAATCACGCAATCCTAATCCATCTAAGACTTAATCCCACTATTGCCCAAAACGAACCAAGAATCACCTCAACGGTCCTGAAAAACTCACCTTTGCCTTAGCCTTTTCTGACAACTCTTGATGCGATTGCCAATCAAGTTACTCGGATCCGGTTTTGATCGCTCTTGATCTGCTCTTTCCCTTGCTCGATTCGGCAAAAATCAGTCTTAGAGTTCTTTCGCAATGATTCCGATCTTCCTTAAAGATTTTCGTGATGATTTTTGGGTTGCGGCAGTTTTTATCCCTATTTATAGGGTTTTGGGTGAAAAACCTTAACCCTAATCCGCCCAAGATGGTCCAAAATCGAGTCCACCTGGATTGGATCAAGTCCAACCCGCTGGACACTTATGTCCCGAACCAACCCATGAACGGTCTAACCACTTCCCACTATCACTCCCTTCAGTTCGGACACTCAACTTCCCTGTCCGAACACTTTACTTCCTGTCCGAATACATCACTCCCTGTCCGAACTCACTACCCGTTCGGACACTGTCACTCCCTTGTCCGAATTTCATGGACTTGTCTGAATTTCCCGCGGCCTGGTCCAAATTTCACGCGACCTGGTCCGAACTTCCCGCGGCCTGGTCCGAATTTCACGCGACCTTGTCCGAACTTCACGCAGCCTGGTCCGAAATTCTCGCGACCTTGTCCGAATTCCTGCGGCCTTGTCCGAATGGCACATGGCCTTGTCCGACTGGCACTTGGCCTTGTTCGCTCAAAACCCCAGACTTTCCCTTATTTTCCCACACAACTTCCTTTGTCCCTCGAACCCATCCGGAATCACCCGAAGGGTCCGCGGAACGCGGGTGTTACACTATGCTCCTGGAAAATTTGATAAGATCCAAGGAATGGTGGGAGCTTATCAAACTAGGAATCGTGCAACCAGAATCAAGTGTGATCTTGACGGGTGCACAGAGAACATAGCATGCAGAGATGATCGTGAAGGACTACAACTTGAAGAATGTCCTGTTTGCTTTGATCGACAAGACTATTCTCAAAATAATCTCGAAGAAAAACACGTCGAAGGAGCTGTGGGAATCGATGAAGAAGAAGTATCAAGGTAATGAGAAAGTTAAGAGTGCGCAATTATAGAGATTAAGAAGGAATTTTGAAATCCTTGAGATGAAATTAGGGGAATCAATCACACATTATTTCTCAAGAGTAATGGAGATCGCCAATGATATGAGAAATCTCGGGGAATTTTTACCGGATCCAAAAATAGCTGAGAAAATCTTGAGAACGCTAGTTAAGAAGTTTATATATGTGGTATGTGCGATTGAGGAGTCAAACAACATCACAGATTTAACTTTGGATTGTCTTCATAGTAAGCTGATGATATACGAGCAAAACCTAAGCAGACATGATGTAGAAGGAAAAGTGTTAAGGGTTGAGACACAATGGAGACGAGAAGGAGGAAGAGGCAGAGGAGGAAGTCCATCTCGTGGAAGAGGATGAGGAGGTTATCAGGGAAAATGACGAGGGCTAGTGAGCAGAAAATGGTGGAATGTTTCAAATGTCACAAGATGGGTCACTATAAGACAGAGTGTCCAAGCTGGGAAAAAAGGCAAATTATATTGAAATCGAAGAAGACTTGCTCATATTGGCTCATGTAGAACAAAGTGAAGATGAGAGACAAGCTTGGTTCCACTCTGGATGCAGTAACCACATGTGTGGTGAAAAGGAGTGGTCCATGGAGCTAGACAACAACTTTAAACGGAATGTAAAGCCAGGAGATGGTCGAAGCATGATGGTAGAAGGAAGGGGAAAACCGAGACTTTAGATAAATGGGAGAATTCAAGTGATCTCGGACGTCAACTATGTACTAGGTTTAAAGAACAATCTCTTCAGCGTGGGTTAGCTACAACAAAAGGGACTAAGATTCATCATTGAAGATGATGCTTGTGAGGTCTCGCACAAGTTGGAGAAAAGAATTATAATGTATTCGATAATGACAAAGAACCGAATGTTTTGTGATCCTTGCAGTGGTGAGAAAGGCTAAGGAAATTGAAGAAGAGATGTGTTGTCAAGTGATGGAAAAGAACAATAATCTATGGCACAAGAGATATGGTCATCTTAATCAAAAAGGATTGAGACCATTGTCTAAAAAAGAAATGGTAAAAGGATTACCTAAGCTCACGAATGAGGAGGGAGAAGCAATATGTGATGTCTGTTAGGGAAACAAATCAGAGTGTCAACTTCAAAGAGGATTGCTTGGAGATCATCACATATTATGCAACTTGTTCACACAGACCTTTGTGGTCCAATAAGCCCAGTATCTACTAGTGGGGAAAGTTACATACTCAACTTCATAGATGATTTTAGTCGAAAATGATGGACATATTTATTGATAGAGAAATCAGAGACATTCCAATACTTCAAAGAATTTGAGATAGAAGTAGATTGGGAGTCTGGGGAAAAATTGATATGTCTTAGGTCAAATAGAGGTAGAGAATACAACTCAAGGGAATTTGAGGAGTATTGTAAGGAGTTTGGAATAAAGAGACAGCTCACAGCGGCATACACGCCTTAACAGAATGGCATTGCAGAGAGAAAAAAACAGAAGCATGAACATGACACAATGTCTATTGATTGAGAGATCGGTGCCAAGAAAATACTGGATAAAAGCAATACAATACACAGTGTACATATTGAATCGGAGTCCATCAAATGCAGTAGAGAATGTAATACCATAAGAGAAGTGAAGCAATTGGAAGCCCTCTGTTGAGCATCTGAGAATTTTTGGAAGCATAGCATATGCCCTTGTACTGTATCAGAGAAGAGTCAAGCTTGATGAGAAAAGCATTAAGTGTATGATGTTTGGTATAAGCAAGGAATCTAAGGCATATCGGCTGTTTAATCCGGAAACTGGGAAAATATTAATCAGTAGGGATGTTCTATTTGATGAAGACAAAGGCTGGGATTAGGAAGATAAGACACAGCAACAAGAGCTTGAGTGGGTGGAGTCTGATAATGAGCCTACAGAAGAAAATCAAGAAAGTGATCACACAAATCATCATGATGTGGAGGTACCTGCAAAAGAGGAAATTATAGAAGAAGAACATGATCCAAAACCTACTCCTGAAGGAACTAGAGCCACAAGATCGAGACAACAACCCATTTGGATGAAAGACTATGTCACTGGAACAATAAGAATACTTATGGCAGAAGAAGAAATTTTTGCAATGTACATTGAGCATGATGACACGGAGGTATTTGAAGAGGCTGTTCAATTGGAGGTGTGGAAGAAGGCCATGGAAGCTGAGATCATTTCCATACAAGAGAATAATACTTGGGAGTTAGTAGAACTACCTGAGGGAGCGAAGTTGATCGGGTTAAAGTGGATCTACAAGACTAAGTTCAATGAGAAAGGAGAGATCGACAAATTTAAGGCAAGACTAGTCGCAAAGGGACATCACTAGAGACAAGGGGTGGATTTCTATGAGGTGTTTGCACCAGTGGCTAAGTGGGACACAATAAGACTCATTCTTGTAGTTACCGCAGAGAAGAAATGGAGAGTGTTTCAACTTGATGTAAAAAGTGTATTTTTACACAGAGAGTTGAAGGAGGAGGTTTATGTGGAACATCCTAAGGGATTTGAAGTAGAAGGAGAGTTCAACAAAGTGCTGAAACTAAAGAAGGCTTTGTACGGATTAAAACTAGAGCTTGGTACAACCGCATAGAATAATATTTCATTAAGGAAGATTTCAAGAAATGCTACTGTGAGCACACTCTGTTCATAAAGAAGAAGGAGAATGATGTATTGATAGTAAGTGTGTATGTAGATGATCTCATATATACAGGAAGCTCAACAGAAATGAATGCGGAGTTTATGACATCCGTGATGACAGAGTTTGCAATGACATATCTGGGAGTAATGAAGTACTTCTTAGGTGTTGAGTTTATACAAGATGAAGGAGACATCTTTATCAATCAAAGGAAGTAAGCTGCATAAATTATTTGAAGGTTTGGAATAGAGGAAAGTAACTCCGTAAGGAATTTGATTGTACCTTGTCAGAAGTTAACAAAGGCGGATGCTGGTGATGCAGTTGATTCTATAGAGTTTAAGCAACTCATTCGGAGCTTGAGGTATCTGACCGCTACTCGGTCTGACTTAATTTACTCTGTAAACTTGGTTAGTAGGTACATGGAAAGCCCTAATGAGCAGCACATGCTGGCTGTGAAGAAGATTTTAAGATATGTACAAGGAACACAAAGTTTTGGAATGCAGTACAAATGTGGAAAGTCAACAGAACTGATTGGGTTTGTTGACTGCAATTATGTCGGAGTTGTGGATGATAGAAAGAGCATTTCTGGTTTTGTGTTAATGTTAGGAGGAGGAGCAGTTACGGGTCTGATATATCTGCATTTTACCACTTTTTAGGAGCATTATTTAGCATGTTTTGCATTCATACTTCCATTATTATCATTGTTTTAGGTTCTTTTAGGCATAATTTGCATACTTAGTGTTGGGCATTGCATAAAAGGTATTTTTAGGCACTTTTTGGAGCTTATCATGGAGAATTTCGAATTACCAGAAGACCAATCAGGAATCGGCTGGTCTAAAGTTGAAGTTCAGGATGTGATCTAGAAGATTTGGCACTCGAGTCTAACACTCGAGCATGACACTCGACCATCACTTGGTCGAGTGGTTCATCACACTAGGATGTTGACTTTTTCGCCGGAGTTGACTTATTGGGCTTCTTTGTGAAAAGGGCCCATCACTACCCACTTGTGCAAGCCCAATAACATTTTAGTCTGTTTCCATTTTTTCTTTTCAAGGAATTTACCATTTCTCTTTCTAGGGAATTTTTCTTTCTTCTCTTTAAACAAATTTCCTTTTTACTTTCTAAGTAATTTTCCTTTTACTTTAAGACTTAAAGATCTTTGTTGATCTATAAATTGTAGTAGAATTTCCACTTTTAATATATCATTTTTTCCAGCGATTTTTGATCCTCAAAAAGCAATATCGAATTTTCTTCTTTAAGTTTATGCAATTGATTTTTGATTCTGATTTTATGCTTTACTTCATGAATTCTGAGTATGTCAAATTATGCTTTAACCTCGAGAACCCCTTTCTCTCCATTGAATTTTTGTGAACTTTGATATTTTGTTTTTAGATTAAAAACTTTGTTTTACAATTACTCTGTTTTGCAATTTACTCTGTTTTATTACTGCTTTACTCTTTGTTTGTTTTTACGTTCTATTTTTAGGTTATTTTAAGTATTTCATTCACACATAGATTAGATCACTGCTCACTCAAATCGAATCTGGCTTAGATTAGGATAAGT
This sequence comes from Lepidium sativum, assembly GCA_023374145.1. NCBI lineage: Eukaryota > Viridiplantae > Streptophyta > Magnoliopsida > Brassicales > Brassicaceae > Lepidium > Lepidium sativum. The sequence continues at coordinate 13,608 of JAKUCM010007924.1, forward strand.
AGATTGCATCTTGATTGCTAGTTACTCACCTAGTGGATTGACATCATACTGTATTGCAATTGATTACATAGCAGTAGGTTATTTGAGAAATACGCAAAAACCTTGTTACCAAATTGGCGACGTTGCCAACTGGGTCATAGTTAGCTACAATTAGGATTTTTATAAGTAGAAGGAATGAAATGCCTCAGAATCCTATCTTAGAAATCAAAGTATTCGACTGCTGGGGAATCGATTTCATGGGTCATTTTAAACCAACATCTTTAGGAAACAGTTACATTCTGGTTGTTGTGGATTATGTTTCCAAATGGGTAGAAGCCATTGCATCTCCTACAAAAGTGGTGCTGAAGCTATTTAAACACATCATTTTTCTCAGGTTCGGAGTACCAAGAGTCGTGATCAGCGATGGAAGATCTCACTTCGTCAACAAAGTCTTCGAAAACCTTCTTAGGAAACATGGGGTTAAACACAAAGTTGCAACTCCTTATCATCCTCAAACCAGTGGGCAAGATGAGGTGTCTAATCGACAGATCAAGTCTATTTTGATGAAAACAGTTGGGCTATCAAGACAAGATTGGGCCGCCAAACTGGACGACACTCTGTGGGCTTATCGGACTGCCTTCAAGACACCCATTGGAAGAACACCTTTTCAGCAGCTTTATGGAAAATCTTGCCATTTACCAGTAGAACTAGAGTACAAATCGATTTGGGCAACCAAGCTTCTGAATATCGATTTCAAAACCGCCCAAGAAAAGAGACAGATGGATCTGCATGAATTGGAAGAAATAAGACTTGAAGCGTATGATAGCTCTAAAGCATACAAGGATCGAACCAATGTAGCCCACGACAGGAAGATTCGACCGAAAACGATTACAGCCGGTGATCAAGTGCTACTTTTCAACTCTAGACTCAAGCTGTTTCCTGGAAAACTCCGATCCAAGTGGTCTGATCCGGTCACAGTACTAAGAGTTTTACCATATGGAGCAGTCACTTTGGTCAACAACAAAGGAGAAGGATTTACAGTGAATGGTCATAGAGTTAAGCCATACTTGGCTGACTGCACAATTCCTGAGGGAATTTTGGTTCTTCTCGATGAGCCTCCTCATCTCCAATGAATATGAGAAAGTCAAGCTCAAGACTATAAACGAGCGCAATTGGGAGGCAATCACAAAGGTATCCTCTGTAAATACATTTAATTTCTCGCATTTGCATTCATCTAGTTTGATTTTTATAATTTTCATCTTTGAAATTGCATCTATTTCGTCTTACATGCACTTAGAAGGAATTTTGAGAGTTTTGCAGGAAGTGGGGCCCAAGATCGGACAAGTGGGACCAGAACCAACATGATGGGACAACACTTGACCAAGTGTGGTCGAGTGTCCCACTTGAGTATCAGCTGTCGTTTATGCAGCTCGAGTGTCATGCTCGAGTGTCCCGCCTTCATGCCTATTTCGATGCCTACACACCTATAACTGCCAAAAGCTGAAAAGGGGGAGACATTTACTGCGAAAAACGGGTCCAATCTATCTTTAATACATTAATCTTTCACATTTAATTTAAAAGATTTGAATTAACCCACTTTCAAATTTCACATTTGAATAATATTCCCCCTTATCTCTTCTCCTCTATAAAAAGAGGAGGACCCTCTCCTTCTCATTCATACTCGAATACACCCTCTCACTAAATACTCTCTCTAGTTTTCTCTCTTTGCAGAATTTTTTCTAAGGAAGATCAACACTCTTTTCTCACTTTCTTCACGACACTCGACCAAAAGCTACTCGACTGTTCCGAATTCTTCTTCTTCTCCAACAAGCAAACTCCATGTCTGACCGCAAAGCCAACCATGCCAATCTCCTCAGGCGTAAAGCCAAAAACGAAGCTCGGAACAGAAGCAATCCTCATCAAGGGGAGTCTTCTATGAGCAGATTAAGGCTCGACAAAAGGGAGAAAAGGAGATTGGTAACACAATCTGAGAATGAGTCTGAAGAAGAAAGTCAGTACATGGACGAAGACGATCCGGCCATGGGAAACGAAGAGGGGGCAGAGGAGAATCTAGAGGCCGATCTCGAGATACTCCAGAGATCGGGATACGGCGAGAAAGAATTCGAGGAAGCAAGGGAGCTTATTCGGGTAGGAATAAAAGAGAAGGAGATGAAGGACCAGCACAACGCAGCAAGAGCACTCAACGATCTGCGACGAATGGACTTCATAGGAACCCGCTACCCATGCAAAGAGGCGTTAACCGCAATGAGAATAACTAGGGACGTGGATCTAATGTTGCAAAATTGCGGGTTGTCCGCATTCGTATCTCATCCAGAACGTGCATATAAGGAAGAGACCATACAGTTTCTCGCCACAGTCCAAATCGTTCTCTATGATGCAGAGAATATGGGTCTTCAAGAGACACAAGGTGGCAGATACATCTTCTTCGCAATAAGGGAGCAGGACTATCGCATGACTTTCAGAGCACTCTGGGACCTGTTCCAGTTTCCTAGAGCCGAATCCAAGAACTATGGACCGGACTTTGACAGGGCCGAGATCGACGATATATGGCGCTCCATAGCCTCAACGCAAAGCAGATTCTCGTCAGCCCGATCAAAAGGATCTCTGATCTGAAACCCAGCCTTGAGGTATTTTCGCATGATCCTTGCAAATACTTTCTTCTCACATTTTACTACAGGCACTATCAATTTTGGGGAGATGGAGATACTAAAGGACATAGTCGATACTAAGAGTGACGGATCCCTGATCCTCGGAGATAGGAACAAAGCAGGTCTTACCATCCAATTCGCAAATCAGCTTGTCAATTATCGCGATTGGGAAAGAGACAACAGGACTGGCGGACGTGACGGCAAGATAACCATTACAGGACTTGTCACTTGCATTCTGGAGAGATGTGGAGTGCCAATCAATGATAGAGAATGGGCAGATCCTCGATTTATGAACTTGGATCATCTAAGGAGGAGTCAATTCCTATCTACTACAGAGGTGCAAGGTAAGCCTATAAACTCTTTCCATTACTTATTAAGGCCAAACGCTTTGCTACTTCTGCCCAACAGGGAATATACGTCAATACGGATGGGGCAGAACACGAACATTAACCCACCTCTGGAGGTTCTATATGATCCAAACGGTCCACCACCACACTCATCTTCGACGGACAGTGACGAAGTGGATCCCGAGGCATACTGTTTCGAAGAATACGCTATGCCACTACGTCAAGGAGCCCTGGTTGGAGAAGCACACAAGCACATTGGCCTGTTGCAAAAGATGAACAAGTGGCTCATGAAGAAAGTCAAGAAGCTGACTGCTAATGATGAGGCTAGAAGGCAAGAGAATGAGGAACTAAGTAGGAGGGTAGCTGCTTTGGAAAGGAGTGGAGGTCCGCCATCACAGCCAATTCGCCCAAGACGCGCTTCTGTATCCATGGATCATGAGAGACAGCAGCAACCAACACCGGCTAGGCACTCCTCAGCAAACACCTCAGCGTTCTTATATAGAAGACCATCCGATGCAGCAGGAGGAAGCTCGAGCCAGACGCTCGAGCAAGCTGAGGTCGAGCGTCAATCACGACACTCGACCATGACACTCGAGCAAGCTGAGCTCAAGCGTCAGAGGAGTAATGCTCATTACATGGAAATCATGATATGATCCTTCTAAACAGGTGATCTCTTTTAGCTAAGGTTTAAGCAACTTAATGTCATTTTGACATGAGAAAGTGTGCTAAGCCAACTTAGAGTGGTATCATAGGTCTTAACATAAAAAGTTTGTCTTAATCTAGACATTTTGTCTACTGGTGAACCCGTCATGAACTATTTTGGTTGAGTTATGAAGTCGAATTTTATCCTAACGTCTAGCCATGTTCATATGATCCTTCTAAACATGTGATCTCATTTAGCTAGGTTCAAGCAACTTAATGTCATTTTGACATGAGAAAGTGTGCTAAGCCAACTTAGAGTGGTATCGTAGGTCTTAACATAACCATTTTACCTTATTCTAGACACAATGTCTAATGGTGAACCCGTCATAAACTATTTTGGTTGACTTATGAAGTCGAGTTTTATCCTAGCGTCTAGCCATGTTCATATGATCCTTCTACACATGTGATATCTTTTAGCTAGGTTCAAGCAATATAATGTAATTTTGACATGAGAAAGTGAGCTAAGCCAACTTAGAGTGGTATCATAGGTCTTAACATAACAATTTTACCTTAATCTAGACGCTATGTCTACTGGTGAACCCGTCATGAACTATGTTGGTTGAGTTATGAAGTCGAGTTTTATCCCAGCGTCTAGGCATGTTCATATGATCCTTCTAAACATGTGATCTCATTTAGCTAAGGTTTAAGCAACTTAATGTCATTTTGACATGAGAAAGTGTGCTAAGCCAACTTAGAGTGGTATCATAGGTCTTAACATAATGATTTTACCTTAATCTAGACGCTATGTCTAAAGGTGAACCCGTCATGAACTATTTTGGTTGAGTTATGAAGTCGAGTTTTATCCTAACGTCTAGCCATGTTCATATGATCCTTCTAAACATGTGATCTCATTTAGCTAGGTTCAGGCAACTTAATGTCATTTCGACATGAGAAAGTGTGCTAAGCCAACTTAGAGTGATATCATAGGTCTTAACATAACCAATTTACCTTATTCTAGACACTATGTCTAATGGTGAACAAGTCATGAACTATTTTTGTTGAGTTATGAAGTCGAGTTTGATCCTAACGTCTAGCCATGTTCATATGATCCTTCTTCACATGTGATATGATTTAGCTAGGTTCAAGCAATATAATGTAATTTTGACATGAGAAAGTGCGCTAAGCCAACTTAGAGTGGTATCATAGGTCTTAACATAACAATTTTACCTTAATCTAGACGCTATTTCTAATGGTGAACCAGTCATGAACTATTTTGGTTGAGTTATGAAGTCGAGTTTGATCCTAACGTCTAGCCATGTTCATATGATCCTTCTACACATGTGATATATTTTAGCTAGGTTCAAGCAATATAATGTAATTTTGACATGAGAAAGTGAGCTAAGCCAACTTAGAGTGGTATCATAGGTCTTAACATAACAATTTTACCTTAATCTAGACGCTATGTCTACTAGTGAACCCGTCATGAACTATTTTGGTTGAGTTATGAAGTCGAGTTTTATCCTAGCGTCTAGGCATGTTCATATGATCCTTCTAAACAGGTGATCTCATTTAGCTAAGGTTTAAGCAACTTAATGTCATTTTGACATGAGAAAGTGTGCTAAGCCAACTTAGAGTGGTATCATAGGTCTTAACATAATGATTTTACCTTAATCTAGACGCTATGTCTAAAGGTGAACCCGTCATGAACTATTTTGGTTGAGTTATGAAGTCAAGTTTTATCCTAACGTCTAGCC
>JAKUCM010007925.1:0-15222 GCA_023374145.1 Lepidium sativum
GAGAGAGAGAGTTTATCATATTTTCATGTTAATCAAGGCAAGCTAAAATCTAGAGCTAAGAAAGAGATCTTCATGGGGTATCCACAGGGTGTTAAGGGTTACAGAATATTGAGTTTGGAAGATAAAAGATGCATTGTAAGTAGAGACGTAATCTTCAATGAAGATGTAATTTACAGAGACTTTGACAAAGTTTAAGTTGATTTTGAAAAGAAAAAGGAAGCCAACAAGAGCAAAGGAGTGTCTTTTATGCTACCTACAGATTTCAAGGGAAACTGAAAGTTCAAATGATATTGATCATGGTACAGATGAAGGTGGAGTTCTTCATGATCTGAATAATGAAACTGAAGAAGTGAATGCAGAAGATGAAACAAGATTGGAGGATTCTGGTTATGATGATTATTTGTTGGCTAGAGACAGATGTAGAAGAGAAATTAAGCGTCCTAGTAGGTTCATTGAAAACAACGTGGCATACTATGCACTAAATGTTGCAGATGTCATAAACTTTGATGAACCAAAAACATACACAGAGGCTGTAAATGGAAAAGATCGTGAATTGTGGGTGGCCGCTATGAACAAAGAAATAGATTCTTGCTATGACTAGTGACCTAAGAACCATAGGATGCAAATGGATCTACAAAGTAAAATCGGGCATCCCAGGGGTTGAAAATTTGAGATTCAAAGCTAGATTGGTTGCTAAGGGGTTCACACAGATTGAAGGTGTAGATTATCATGAGGTGTTTTCTCTTGTGGTTAAGCACACTACTATAAGATTAATGCTTTCAATTAAGGTGAATTATGATATGGAGTTGGAGCAGATGGATGTAAAAACAATATTTTTACATGGAAGCCTAAATGAAAGGATCTATATACATCAACCTGAAGGATATGAAAAGAAGAGAAGTGTATGTTTATTACATTAATCATTATATGGTTTAAAGCAATCTTCAAGGCAGTGGAATTTGAGATTTAATGAGTACATTCAGTCTCAGGGTTACAATAGAAGTGATTTCGACACTTGCGTGTATTTCAAATAATTCAAGAAGGGTTGTTATATCTATTTGCTTCTTTATGTTGATGACATGTTTCTGATATCAAATGACATGAGAGAAATCAACAAGCTAAATGTATTATTAAGCGGAGAGTTTGAAATGAAAGATTTGGGAAGTGCAAGGAGGATACTTGGTATGGATATTACAAGAGACAGAGTGAATCGAATTCTGAGATTCTCTCAGAAGGTTTATATTGAAAAAAATTTAAGCACATTTAGTCAATCAGAGACTAAAACAGTTCATACTCCAATGGGTTCTCATTTTAAATTATCTAGTGCTAAGAATCACGAGAAGCAGATGGAGAACATACCTTACGCTAGTGCGGTGGGAAGCCTGATGTATGTGATGGTAGGATCGCGTGCAGATCTGGCATATATTGTTGGTCTTGTTAGTCACTTCATGGGTAATCCTGACACAGAACATTGGAGCGCGGTTAGATGGATCTTAAGATATTTGAAACAAGTAAAAGATCTAAGCCTAACATTCAAGAAAAATGAAATCAAGAAAATAATGGGATTTTGTGATAGTGATAATGCGGCTGACCTTGACAGAAGAAGATCGATAACGGGGTTCATTTTTCAGGTAGGTGGAAACACCGTTAGCTGGAAATATGGGCTGCAGAATCGAGTGGCCCTGTCAACAACCGAAGCAGAGTATATGTCACTGGTGGAAGCTGCTAAAGAAGCTATATGGTTAAAGGGAATTACCTGTAAGATAGGACTCGAAGATCTGGATGCAGAAATCTTCTATGACTCTCAAAGCGCCATATGTCTCGCAAAAATAGTGTTCATCACGAAACGACAAAACATATGGCTTTCATGAAGATTTTCTTAAGAGAGTTAGTTGAAGAAGAAGGAGTGGTTGTGAAAAAAATTTGTACCTTGGAGAATCCGGCAGGTATCTGACGAAATCAGTGCCGGTGAAGAAATTTGAGACGGCGTTGGATCGGCTGGGCTTGCTCAGCAATCGGTCTTGTTAGAAGAAGAAAAGTCTTCTGGAAGTATCTTCGGCAAACATGCATGTCGAAGAGGGAATCAGAGGAGAGGGTTAGAGTCTCTACTGGGGTTCTTTTTTAAAAAAAATCAAAGAAGAAAGAACAGAGAAGGTGGTGAGAATACTTACTCTGTGTGTGTTGGAGTTCATGCATGTCGAAGATGAGGAAAGTAGAGACGGCTTGAGTCTCTCTTGGTCTTCGATGCTCTTGTATGAAGTACGAGGAACAGAGATAATCGTGTTTTATCTATGAACTTTTGGGTTTTCACGGTGGAGAAGATGAGAGATTTTCACTCTATTTTTCGGAAGAGTGAATGAAAAGTGATGAAGTGTTTTGGTGTTAGGGTCGCATCGATGAAGATAAAGAGTTCTCTTGGAACTCAAAATCGCAACAGAGAAGTAGAGGAGTTGTCTTGATTCTTGTGTGATAGCGAAGAAGACGAGGTAGAGTATGTGGACCGTCTTCTGCGCTTCATGGGCCGTAATGGGTTGGGTTGAGATATCCCCTTTCGCTGGTAGTGGATAAGCTCACTGCAGAATTTCAAAGCCTTTTGTGGGCACTGCAAAGTGCACTTGACATTCACTATATGAGCATTGAAGTGGATATCGAAGGTAAGTTTGATGATGTGTTGTTGGAACCTACTTGCTGGCCTAAATTTAGATATTATATCAGCCAGGTTGGAAACCTGCAAAACAGATTCCATAAATGTGTTATGAAACCATCAAAGAGCTCAGTGAATAAATTAGCTCGAGCCATTGCTAGGATGTTACGCATAAGGCTAGACTTTCATCACAATTGGTTGTCCATCGTGGTTTCCCTCTGTGGTACAGGAGGACTATTGTATCTTCCGTTAAGTCGCGTTAGTTATGGACTTCACGTCTGAGTTCTAAACTCAGGGTAGTGCCATCCTTGTTTACAGTTTAAACTCTTTATTTTGGTTGTAGAACTCTATTTTTGTTAATGAAGTTTTCACGCGTTAAAAATAAAAATAAATAAATAGGTGGGTATAAGTTACCACTTATGGATCTATAAATCCAATGGTTTAGCCCATTAAGATAATGGGTTACCCATGTGTTGATTATAGAAATTTTTTTCCTCTTATGTATATGTAGTATGTAGACAAACAGAAAATTCCTTTTATGTACATGTATATTCATATTCTTAACAAATATCAAAGTTCACTTCTCTTTAAACATGTTCAACCTTTACTTTGTACCAGATTTTGGTTATTTGGTTTTTCAACCGATGAAAAGATAAATTTAATATCTACATATTCGACCTTTTGTCATGATAATAATTATTAGTATTGTATTGTAATTGCTATTTTCCCAAAAAATTTAGATATTGAAGGAGAAGATAGCATTGTCATCAAAGAATCAGAATGAACAAAAGAGATACTCAAATTTTTTTTTTTTAATTAAGAACAATTATTTTCTTTTACTTTCATGGTTTTATGATGCCATTTCTTTTTTAGACTTCACTCACCGATTAATTTTGTACTTAAAATTTTTTATTGGTCTATATTATTTGAGTTAAAATTTTATTATTTTGTTTTGTTTAGTATCTATATGGATACCTATTAAAACTCATTAAACTATTAAGTTTAATATATTAGGGTTTGGGTATTTAAATCTTAACCCATGAAATAAATAGATGGGTCAACCATGTTCATTACAATATATTACTCATGTGGTTTGGGTCGGGTCGGATCATGTTACCTATTATGACACCCCTAATAATGTTGATATAAAACTTGTGAAAATAGATACTATTAATTTAAGTTATATAACTTTTTTTTAACTTATATATATATAGAATTAGTATTAACTGGAATTTCACTAACTCGCTTCTCTCTTTTTGACGAAAACTAGATCTACTTTTGCTCACCACCGCTTCTCTTGTGCTATGATCTCTGGTGAGTGGTGGATGGTGGCTCACATAGCACTGTCGTCGATCACCTCTCTTGTCTTTCCACCGCAACATAGCCAAGTGACGTCAACGACAATGGCTCGCAAAGTGAGGCTCCAATGTGCTTTCTTTTGCTTCGGTCCGAGATCTATTTCCCTTCTCTGGTCAGCTTCATCGACGGTGAAGAAGTCACCGGAAAACCAATTTCTCAGGTCTGGTTTTTTCGGTTCCCTTGTGCCGGCTTTTGGCTTCTCCTCCTCTTTAAGTTATCGGTTTTTAAAATTGATTAGTTTATGATTACCTTTTGGTTTAGGCTAAGTTATGTGATTGAGACTTCTTAACCTGCTCCATGGCTTAATCGTTATATTTATTTCTTCGGTTTCGATTGGTGATTGTGCTCATCGGAGTTCGGTTTCTCCACCTAGAAATTTGGTTCGTTCTTTGTATGCACTTGAAGACCTGATCGAAGTATGGTCTTTTAATGGGCTATGTTTAGATGTTAATCAGTCAGCTCTCTTTCCGACTTCCCCATTTCTCAGGAGTTGTGTCCTACTCTCGTCTCTTTTTGCCATTTAATTAGTCTTTTGTTTCGCCTCTAGTCAGGATTCCTATCGTGTTTTGCGCATAAATAAATCATAGATTCTTGTTCGTCAATGTAATAGCTCAATCATCATATGTTAGGTACACATATTCATTATAAGAGTTTCCTCCGTTATCTTGTTTTCTTCCCGTTTTTTTGACGATTTTTATCTTTAATTTTGGGAAGCGTTTTATCATAGTCTTTATTTATATATCTTAGTCTAGCCATTCTAAAGTTTTATATTAGTTTCTCTTATTTGAATGTAACCTCTGAAAATATTTCATGTTTCTGTAGGTTTTATATTGGATCTTTTTGAATAATAGGTATGAACATTTTTCTATATAATGAATTTCCCGATGAAAGAAAAAGCAATACTATTAACCAACAATACTAAACTAAAATTGAAATCACTAAATAAATTTTGTGATAAAAAAACCTTAATTTAACTAAGAAAGTTACTGAAGCAAGTCGTGCAAGCAAAGAGTTAAACTGGGTCCCGGTCTTCTTGCAAACCTCAGTTTAAAGAAGGGTAAAATTGTAAATGAACAATATAATCGTCAAATTTCGTTCACTGGTGGAGAAGATCCGATAACAGAATTTTCTTTTTTCTGTGCCTCAAATAATCATTTTCTCGGGAAAAAATCTTTTAAAAATAATCCATTCATTGATATATATGATTCATTTTCTCGTAGAAGGAAAAGGAAGAAACCGCCATGGGAAGAGCGTTCGTGTATGTAATTCTCGGAGGAGGTGTTGCTGCTGGTTATGCGGCTCTCGAATTCACCAGGAAAGGTGTCTCCGATGGTGAACTCTGCATCATTTCCGAAGAACCCGTAAGCACTTGAATTCTTATTATCTCTCTCTCTTTTTGTTTCTTTATTTCTCATGAATTGATTAAAATTGTCATGATTGTTAGCGAGAATAGAATCGACGCTTTTGTATTTTCTTTTTGTTGTTGTTTGTGGGTCCTGAATCGCTTCATCTTGGGAAGTATTTATTAGCTCTTGTGACCTGAATTTTGCACTCTGACTTTTCAGTGACTCTGTAAATGCTTTTTACTTTCAGTAGTGTTGATTAAAAGTTTCGTTTGGCTTGGTTTTGGATTTGGTAGTTTCGTAGAAATTGATTAAGTTTGTCATTGTCTCTTTGTCCCGTGTTTGTCATTGTCTCTTTGAAATCTGTGCAATTCATGCTTAGATTCTGCTATATATATGAAATTATCAAGCTATAATTAGTCTGAGATACAGTGTAACTTTGAATTATAGAAAGTTACATTACATCAAGAGTAGCTTGCAAGAATTTGATACATTATTTCCGCTTTCCCTTGAAGGACAGGTAGATTATGAGGTATTTACATTCTCAAGATATGGCTTATCGTTCATTCTCTGGCTTGTGATTCATGTTTTTCACTCATGCTTGTTATGTTATGAAGTGTTAATTGTTGATCAATATTAAAGAATGAAGAAAAGGCAGATCCTATGTTTGTTTCACTCTGTAACTAATAGGCGTTGGTATTTGTTTTTTTGTTTTCTAGGTTGCACCATATGAGAGGCCTGCCTTGAGCAAAGGGTTTTTGCTGCCAGAAGGTAAGAGAAATCTGGTGTTTGCGGTTTCTGCATTTGGAGTTAGGGAAAGCTAAGATGTATATGCAGTTCTCAAGAAATAAAGAATTTGGTTAAACTTCATTCATTATGCTCTGTAAGGGTTACTCACAGCCTTATCTGCAGCTCCTGCACGGCTTCCTTCTTTCCACACTTGTGTTGGAGCTAATGATGAGAAGCTCACCCCAAAATGGTACAAAGATCATGGTAATTACATTTGCACTTTTGGTTTTGAGAAAGTACTACTTTAGTTGGGCTATTATGAGAGTCTTTTCTGAAAATTTTGCGTAATACTTTTGTCAGGAATTGAATTGGTTCTTGGGACTCGTGTTAAGTCTGTTGATGTAAGGAGGAAGACTCTTTTATCAAGCACTGGGGAGACTATAAGTTACAAATTCTTGATCATTGCAACAGGTGCCCGGGTATGTATTGCACAGTAATATTTATGTTTTTCATTCTATGAAATTGAGAGTTTGCCAGAGAGAAAATGCCACTCACATAAACGATTAACTACTGGTTCTCTACAACATATTCGTCCTTGGGATATTATTATTTATCATCATCAACATCTTAATTAACTCCTAAACATCGTTAATGAACTTTGAGCTGCTTAAGTTGTGGCCTTATTCTTGCCACATTTTGCTGGTGAAAGTAGGCATTGAAGCTCGAAGAATTTGGGGTGGAAGGCTCAGACGCTGAAAATGTTTGTTACTTAAGAGATCTGAGCGATGCAAATAGGCTGGCCACTACGATTGAATCATGTTCCAATGGGAACGCTGTTGTTATTGGTGGTGGCTATATTGGCATGGAGTGTGCTGCATCTTTAGTGATCAACAAAATCAATGTGACGATGGTTTTCCCAGAGGCACACTGCAGTTAGCACTCTCGATTATTACTCAACTTATGTCTAAAAGGTAAAGCTTGTGTATGTGGCTTGACATTTTTCTGTTTCTTATGACAGTGGCACGTCTGTTTACGCCCAAGATTGCAAGTTTGTATGAAGAATACTACAAAGCTAAAGGCGTGAAATTCGTAAAAGGAACGGTTTTGACGTCGTTTGAGTTTGACTCGAATAAAAAGGTAAAATCATTTCTTTTTAGCTTAAGATTTAACATGAATGATGTCTGGTACTTTGGTTCTATGTATAGAACAAAAGATGGGAAGAATTACTAGATAGAAAGGATGATGAAACTCTGAAATCTTAACCTTCTAGGAATTTTCACAGGTTACGGGAGTTAATCTCAAAGATGGGAGCCATTTACCAGCAGATTTGGTTGTGGTTGGCATTGGGATACGGCCAAACACAAGCTTGTTTGAAGGACAATTAACAATAGAGAAAGGAGGGATCAAAGTGAACGGCAAAATGCAGTCAAGTGACAGCTCAGTGTATGCAATAGGCGATGTAGCTACATTCCCAGTGAAACTATTTGGCGAAATGAGGAGGCTTGAGCACGTGGATTCAGCTAGGAAATCTGCACGGCACGCAGTTACAGCCATTATGGAACCAGACAAGACAGGAGACTATGACTATTTGCCGTTTTTCTACTCAAGGGTCTTTGCCTTCTCATGGCAATTCTATGGAGACCCGACAGGTGAAGTTGTGCACTTTGGGGAGTATGAAGACGGCAAATCGTTTGGAGCATATTGGGTTAAAAAGGGTCACCTCGTTGGGTCTTTTCTTGAAGGAGGAAGTAAAGAAGAATATGAAACTATCTCGGAAGCAACAAAATTGAAACCAGCTGTTATTGACATAGAAGAATTGGAAAGAGAAGGACTCAAGTTTGTTCAGACCATAGTGAGTCAGCATAAAGATCCGGAAGCTAAGGATGTTCCGGAAATAGTGATACAATCTTCAACTGTGGTGGTGATGGATAAGCCTTTGCACATATGGCACGCGGCTAGTGGAGTCATTATTGCTGCATCTGTGGCTGCTTTTGCGTATTGGTATGGAAGGAGACGACGTAGATGGTGAAAAGCTCTTGACAACCTTTGGGTGAGCTTTGGAATTTATTGGAAATGGAACTTGCTGTTGTTTGTAGCATTGGTGGGAAAATGTAGAAAGGATAATCGAAACTACTCAATGTGCTTATATTGGTATATGATTATTACATGCTACTTTTGAAACCGGTGAAATGTTTTACCATAAACCTTGCATCAGAGTTCTTTTCTTCTCTTTTTTTTCTTTTTTTAAGAACCAAGTGATGATGGGAAGTAACTTCTTTCGTACCAAAGGCCTAACCGGGTCCTAGGTTCGAATCTGCTTTCCTCGGGTATTCGAATAAATTCTCTGGTCCGCCTGTGAGGGATGTACGGTCAAAATGTAATGATGTGTTGATTCTCGGTATCGAAAATTTCAATATGTTGTAATGGATGATACACAGTGGAGATCTGTCAAATTCTGCGATCATTTCTTTAGAAGTTTCCAATTATAAAAGAACAATCTCTTATGGGTTCAAATCTCATCTTCTTCGATTTAGAGAAGTTAGGCTAGACATAGAGTCTTGTTGTTGATCTAATGGCTATTTGTTAGACAAAAAAATTGGGAGGCATTGAATTCACTATTCAGGTTAATCAGCCCGGTTTAATTTGGAAATATTTTCACTGAATTGGACCGAATTGACAAATTTCGGTTTGGTTCAAGATAAGCTATTTGTACCAAAATTGGAATTGAATGACAAATTCGGTTCTCAAGCCCAAGGGTAGTTTCATCAAAACACGAACAATACAACTACAAACGCGCATGATAGCAAACGTACGCATTATGTTATTCCCAAATTACCCCTTATCCTTCGTTTATCTATCACTCTCATGGTTTCAATCCAATCAAACACACAGAGAGAAGCTGAAGAAGTGAGAAAATGGCGTCGATGACTCTCGCTATCGCAAGCACAATCCGTTCTTCATCTTATTCAAATCTCACTTCTACAACTCGATTCATTTCCAAATCCAACTTAATCGAATTCCCCTTTCGTCTCGGTGGTGTTGCTTCATCTTCCACATTGACTCACCGTGCAACTCACCTCCGTCCAATTTCCGCCGTCGAAGCTCCAGAGAAAATCGAGAAAATTGGATCGGAAATCTCATCCCTTACCCTTGAAGAAGCTCGCATTCTCGTCGATTACCTTCAAGACAAATTCGGTGTTTCGCCACTCTCTCTAGCTCCTGCTGCAGCAGCTGTTGCAGCTCCGGCAGACGGAGGCGCAGCGGCTGAAGTGGCGGAGCAAACGGAATTCGATGTGGTAATCAATGAGGTTCCAAGTAGCTCTCGGATTGCAGTGATTAAAGCGGTTAGGGCTTTGACTAGCTTGGCATTGAAGGAAGCTAAAGAGCTTATTGAAGGATTACCAAAGAAGTTTAAAGAAGGAGTGAGTAAAGATGAAGCAGAAGAAGCTAAGAAGACACTTGAAGAAGCTGGTGCTAAGGTTTCCATTGCTTGAGTTTTAATTTCTGCCATTTTCGGGATCTTTTTGAATTGTTAGCATAGTTTTAAGTTGTTTCCATTGTTTGAGATTTTCAGAAAGTGTTTACTTTGTGTTTTGTCATGAGGAATATCATAAAAATGTAGATTCTTATTTAACAAAAAAGAACAATTGAGATAATTGATTAGATATATAGATAATTAAAACAAATACTATGACGATTATCTATTCGAATTCATCGTCCAATTTAGATTGTAGATACCATATGTAATGATATCATACATGGTAAATTTTCACACATATAGATGCTTAGATCACAACGAATACCCTTTTACTAAGAAGATATGAAGAATTCAAAGTTGGCTAATGGCCGGCCATTTGTGTCCCAATGTTAAAAAAAAATAATAATAATATGAAGAATTCTCTTTTTTTTCTATATATGCTGTGTTCAACTCCGTAATCTTATGTGATACTGGAAGATGATTTCAAAATAGTTTTAGGTTTTTGTTTTTGCCAAAAAACTAGTTTTATCCAATCATCTTTTTAGAAATCAGTTTTCAGAGAACCAATTTTAATAAAGAAACTAGTTTTACCTAATCAATTTTTTTTGTTTTTTGTTTTTTTTATAAAATTCAAAAACTAGTTTTTAGGAAACTAACATTATTCTTCTCAAAAAAAAAACTAACTTTATTGGATTTTAGATTTAAAAACTAAAATCTAAAAAATAAAATTTAAATTTAAAATGTAAAAACTAAAATTTAGAAACCAAAAACAAAAAAAAACAAAAAACTAAAATAAATATTGAAAACAAAGAGTGATGTTCTCCCCAAATAGGTGGTCAGTGCATCTTTGCCTCAAAAGTTTATTCCGCATCTTTGTGTTTTTTTGTATTATTCATTTTTTTAATTGCAAATGTCTTCGCCTGCACTGTTAAAAACTTTTGAACATTTTATTTTTTTATTGACTCATCGCCACCTAACTTACGTCATTTTTATAACGAAAAATTTTAGTTAACAAAGAAAAACACAGAGATAAACTCTCAAACTCCATCAACACTAGTATCCAATTGTAGTTTGCTAAATACCTTTGTATGATGAAGAATGTTTCATTACAAACTTATGTTCACATGATACAATATGCTTTGAAGCCATTGTGATTAATAGTATTAAACGTGATATTGTGTTAACAAAACCAAAATGAAACAAGTTGGGCGTTTGGTCTAGTGGTATGATTCTCGCTTTGGGTGCGAGAGGTCCCGAGTTCGATTCTCGGAACGCCCCTTTTTATTTCTATTTTTTTAAATCTCAATTGTCTGTATCCGTATTAATTACTGCACACGCGCATGATAGCAAACGTACGCATTATTTTAGTGACGAAAATACCCCTTATCTTTTGTTTTTCTATTATCCTCATCTTCATTTTTCTCCTACAAACTCACTCACAGAGACACACAAAACAAATCCCAAAGTCTCAGAGGAAGAAGAAAAATGGCAGCGACTACTCTCTCCATCGCAAGCTCAATCCGTTCCTCATCTCATCTCACTTCTGCTTCCCCTCATTACTTCCCTTCCAAACCCACCGCAATCGAATTCCCATTCCGTCTTGGAACTTCTTCTTCTTCCAATCTCAGCCACCGTGCAATCAACCTCCGTCCTATCGCCGCCGTCGAAGCTCCGGAGAAAATTGAGAAGATTGGATCTGAAATCTCATCCCTTACCCTTGAAGAAGCTCGCATTCTCGTTGATTACCTTCAAGACAAATTCGGTGTTTCGCCACTCTCTTTAGCTCCTGCTGCAGCAGCTGTTGCAGCTCCGGCTGACGGTGGTGCGGCGGCTGAAGTGGCGGAGCAAACGGAGTTCGATGTGGTAATCAATGAGGTTCCAAGTAGTTCTCGTATTGCAGTGATTAAAGCGGTTAGGGCTTTGACTAGCTTGGCTTTAAAGGAAGCTAAAGAGCTTATTGAAGGATTGCCAAAGAAGTTTAAGGAAGGAGTGACTAAAGATGAAGCAGAAGAAGCTAAGAAGACACTTGAAGAAGCTGGTGCTAAGGTTTCCATTGCTTAAGTTTTTAATTATCGGAATGTTATAAAAAAAAATGTCTTCTTTTCGGAATTATGAATCTTTTTTGTGTTGTTTAGTATTATTTGCGTTTGGAATTGTTAATTCAGCTCTGAGAAATTGTTGTAATTGGATTTATGATTAGCTTCTGGGTGCGCTGGTTCTTTAGATGCACATAACATGTTTGTTGAAATGCTTAACTCAAAAAATGTAGAACTAAGACAGAAAAGTAGTCCTCGTTAGTCGGGGATTTAGGTCGGTTGTTAGTACTACCCAATAGGTGGGATTTTATTATACGTTTGGGAACCGAACGTTGTTCGAGTTCAGATCTACAATTTCTATACCCATTTAAAAATCTAAACCAATTTGGTTTACTTTTTGTTTTGGTTTCGCTTCAAATAGAAAATTATAAAAATAATAAATTTAGATATACTGTATTACCTCAAAATTATAATCGGATAATATTTGGACCTGATCCAATATCTGTGAGACATTATTATGCTGAGACCAGATGACTATTTTTGCCTATACCAAAACCAGATTCAAACCCAAAATTTTGGGTCGGTTTTGGATCGGGTATTCGGATTTGGGTCAAACGTCCTTGTGTTTGCTTACAGAACACAATGCATCAAAATTGGGCTCAGTGGTCGTGTTTGCGTAAACGTCTAGGACATAACTTTTGCATGCAAAATCTGATATTTTTTATCTCATTCCAAACGCAAGAATTGGATCGAAACAAAACTGACGTTTTTTAGGTCTTTAACAAAACTAGACTAACGTAGGATACACGAAAGCGAATACAAATACTAGATAATATGTAAAATTAACATACAATCAAAGCAAAAGCATTAGATTTACATATTAGATATATATGTATAATTAACATATAAGCAAAAAACTAAACCTTTTATTACGTTCTTATTTTCTCGCGAGCAATAAAAAAAAACCTTTCTTTAATTGTTCGTGGTGACTGAGTTCAAAGTTTCTTGTCGTAGGTTTATGTTGATGTTTAGTGATTGTTGTTTGTTTGAATGTTTAGTTTTACTTTTGTAGTAGTTCAGGGAACCAAGAAGAATTTTATTGTTCGATGGGAAACGTTTTAACGAGTACTGGTTCTAGGGTTTCTGAAAACGATGGTTCTGATGAGACTTTGAAGGGTAATGATGTTAAGATGGAGAATGTTAACGAAAACTCTGGACCAATTGAAGATTGTGTGATAGTGAGGTTTCTTCGTTGAGAGATAATTTTGAAGAAGTAGAAGAAGAGAATGGGTTCTATGTGGGAGATTTTGTGTGGGATTTGGCTGATGATGATGGGATTGAGAAAAGAGAGGAGTCAAAGGACTCAAACCATATAGATGAAAATCAAAAGAAAGATGAGTCAGGTATTGAATTAGTTGTTGATTTCTCTACTCCATTGGCTTCAGTCTGAAAAAGGCTCAGGGTTTATGATTCTTCAAGTGTCGAAAGGAACAATAGAAATGGCGAGACTTTAGTGCAGACAGGTAGAAGAAAGAGGAAGAAAAGCAAGTATCTTTCGCCTGAATACATGACAAACTCTAGTTGGCGTTCGAGAAAGAGCAGAGTAGAGTCTGATTCAAATCAGATCCGAGTATCAGAGCCAATGACGACTAAAAAAGCTATTGAATTTTTGAGATTAGGAGCGACATCAGAGGAAATGGTAGATATAATCCGAGCAGCTGCTCTTACTACACAATATCCAAAAGACTATACAAACTCGTGTGACATAGTAAGAGAGTTTGTGTCCATTTTTATCGAAGCTTTTCGTATCATTATAGAACTCATAAGAGAACTGTTTTAGATGAAGAGAAGCTGCCTCAAGTACTTATGCAGCAAGTGGTGAATGAAAAAGAGCAAACAAGAACTGAGACTGTTGAGAAGCAGTTTTCAGATGTTGAGCTATTGATAGATACTGATTTTGGTTCTACTCTACCATCTGGTGATAATTTAATCAAAATTTACAAAAAGTTTGAAGCCTTGGACAAAGAGAGAAGCTATATCCTCGACAATCACTCCTGCGCACGCATCGCCTTCTTGAATGCATTTGATGGGGGAGAAGCTTTTAACAAGTCACTAGAGAAATGCCCATTTGCTACTACTCCCACCATTACATTCAAGCTGAAATATCCATCTTCTGATTCACCTGAAAGCCTTAATAAGAAGAAAGAAACTGAAACCAGAAAGTGTATTATGGAAATCGAGTGTTTGAGACAGAAGCTTGAAGAGATAAGATCACTGCTAGATCAAGCAAAGGGAAAGATTACGAAAGAATTGAAGATACAATTTGAAAATGAATCTAGAAATTTGCTTGACAAGGTAAGCAAGATGATTGTTCCTCCTTAATTAGGATGTTTTAGTAGTAACAAAAAGAACTATATTTCGTTATATGGTTGTTTTCAAGGCCCAATGGCACTTTGATATTACACGAGAGTAATTTAATGGGCTTTTGGTGAATAAGCCCATTAAGAAGTATCTATAAATTAGAGTTTAGGGTTTATCGTCTCTTGCATCAATTTTGGCTTGAAACAAAAACCCTAAATTTTATTTCCGCCGCTTTTCTGTTCTCTTCTTTCTAGCTAATTAGGTTTCGTTTTTAGCTCTCTGTGAAGATTTTGTTTTGTGTTCTCTTGCTTTTGAATTGATTATTTTGGCGAGGATGATTAATGCTTAATTTCTGACACCTCTTGTATGAGAAGAGTCTGATAAACTCTTCATTGAGCACATTATGCAATACTCTGAGCCTCTTTATATTTCGAGCTTTATGTTATTTTCAGAAGAAAGCTGGATTTTGATTTGCGTAAAGTGCAGTGATTGTAAAGTAATTCCTCGTACTGAAAGCCAATGGCTTGATAGACTCACATTACACCCATAGAATATGAGCACTACCATCTTCTAAATCCAATCCCTTTCACTCTAAGTTTGTTTTATTTATAGATTAGTAAAGTCTTTATTGTTAGCATTGGGAATTTTAAGAATGATTAGGGATCTTTGGAAAAGTGTGTTCTCGATCTGTTTGGAATTGTTGCTGAGACTATATAATTCTCATTGCTACATTGATTCTAGAAAGTCTTTGGTTTGAGGTCTCTGTGACTGTATATTCATATTGGTGTTGCTGTCTTAGTAATAGATTTGGCTATGATGATCAATGCTTGATATTTCTGACACCTCTTGTTTGAGGAGAGTCTGATAAACTCTTCTTTGAGCACATTATGCAATACTCTGAGCCTCTTTATATTTCGAGCTTTATGTTATTTTCAGAAGAAAGCTGGATTTTGATTTGCGTAAAGTGCAGTGATTGTAAAGTAATTCCTCGTACTGAAAGCCAATGGCTTGATAGACTCACATTACACCCATAGAATATGAGCACTACCATCTTCTAAATCCAATCCCTTTCACTCTAAGTTTGTTTTATTTATAGATTAGTAAAGTCTTTATTGTTAGCATTGGGAATTTTAAGAATGATTAGGGATCTTTGGAAAAGTGTGTTCTCGATCTGTTTGGAATTGTTGCTGAGACTATATAATTCTCATTGCTACATTGATTCTAGAAAGTCTTTGGTTTGAGGTCTCTGTGACTGTATATTCATATTGGTGT
>JAKUCM010007926.1:0-12835 GCA_023374145.1 Lepidium sativum
GAAAGTGTAGTTAAGAAACTTAGAGTGGTGTCATAGGTCGCATTATTATCATTTTGCTTTACTCTAGAAGCTATTTCTATTAGTGAACCCGTTTGAACTATTTCGCTTGAGTTACTAACTAGAGCTTGATCCTTAGAGTTAGCCATGCTCATATGACCCTTGTAAACATGCGATCTCTTCTAGCTAAGTTCTAGGCAACGAAATGTCCTTTTAACATGAGAAAGTGGACTAAGGAGACTTAGAGTGGTGTCGTAGGTCGCAACATTATCTTTTTTGCTTTAATCTTGATGATATGTGTATTTGTTAACCCGTCATGAAGTACTTTGGTTGACTAAAGATATAGAGCTCGATACTTATATCTAGCAATGTTCATATGTTCCTTATACACATGTGATCTCTTTTCGCTAGGATCAAGGAAACAAACTGTCATTTTGATAAGCGAAAGTGTAGTTAAGAAACTTAGAGTGGTGTCATAGGTCGCATCATTATCATTTTGCTTTACTCTAGAAGCTATTTCTATTAGTGAACCCGTCTTGAACTATTTCGCTTGAGTTATGAACTAGAGCTTGATCCTTAGAGTTAGCCATGCTCATATGACCCTTCTAAACATGCGATCTCTTCTAGCTAAGTTCTAGGCAACAAAATGTCCTTTTAACATGAGAAAATGGACTACGGAGACTTAGAGTGGTGTCGTAGGTCGCAACATTATCATTTTTGCTTTAATCTTGATGCTATGTGTATTTGTTAACCCATCATGAAGTACTTTGGTTGAATAAGATATAGAGCTCGATACTTATATCTAGCAATGTTCATATGTTCCTTATACACATGTGATCTCTTTTCGCTAGGATCAAGGAAACAAAATGTCATTTTGATAAGAGAAAGTGTAGTTAAGAAATTTAGAGTGGTGTCATAGATCGCAACATTATCATTTTGCTTTAATCTAGAAGCTATTTCTATTAGTAAACCCGTCTTGAACTATTTCGGTTGAGTTATGAAGTAGAGCTTGATCCTTAGAGTTAGCCATGCTCATATGACCCTTGTAAACATGCGATCTCTTTTAGCTAAGTTCTAGGCAACGAAATGTCCTTTTAACAGGAGCAAATGGACTAAGGAGACTTAGAGTGGTGTCGTAGGTCGCAACATTATCATTTTTGCTTTAATCTTGATGATATGTGTATTTGTTAACCCGTCATGAAGAACTTTGGTTGAATAAAGATATAGAGCTCGATACTTATATCTAGCAATGTTCATATGTTCCTTATACACATGTGATCTCTTTTCGCTACGATCAAGGAAACAAAATTTCATTTTGATAAGAGAAAGTGTAGTTAAGAAATTTAGAGTTGTGTCATAGATCGCAACATTATCATTTTGCTTTAATCTAGAAGCTATTTCTATTAGTAAACCCGTCTTGAACTATTTCGCTTGAGTTATGAAGTAGAGCTTGATCCTTAGAGTTAGCCATGCTCATATGACCCTTGTAAACATGCGATCTCTTTTAGCTAAGTTCTAGGCAATGAAATGTCCTTTTAACAGGAGAAAATGGACTAAGGAGACTTAGAGTGGTGTCGTAGGTCGCAACATTATCATTTTTGCTTTAATCTTGATGATATGTGTATTTGTTAACCCATCATGAAGTACTTTGGTTGAATAAAGATATAGAGCTCGATACTTATATCTAGCAATGTTCATATGTTCCTTATACACATGTGATCTCTTTTCGCTACGATCAAGGAAACAAAATTTCATTTTGATAAGCGAAAGTGTAGCTAAGAAACTTAGATTTGTGTCACAGATCGCAACATTATCATTTTGCTTTACTATAGAAGCTATTTCTATTAGTAAAACTGTCTTGAACTATTTCGCTTGAGTTATGAAGTAGAGCTTGATCCTTAGAGTTAGCCATGCTCATATGACCCTTGTAAACATGCGATCTCTTCTAGCTAAGTTCTAGGCAACGAAATGTCTTTTTAACATGAGAAAGTGAACTAAGGAGACTTAGAGTGGTGTCGTAGGTCGCAACATTATCATTTTTGCTTTAATCTTGATGATATGTGTATTTGCTAACCCGTCATGAAGTACTTTGGTTGAATAAAGATATAGAGCTCGATATTTATATCTAGCAATGTTCATATGTTCCTTATACACATGTGATCTCTTTTCGCTAGGATCAAGGAAACAAACTGTCATTTTGATAAGCGAATGTGTAGTTAAGAAACTTAGAGTGGTGTCATAGGTCGCATCATTATCATTTTGCTTTACTCTAGAAGCTATTTCTATTAGTGAACCCGTCTTGAACTATTTCGCTTGAGTTATGAACTAGAGCTTGATCCTTAGAGTTAGCCATGCTCATATGACCCTTCTAAACATGCGATCTCTTCTAGCTAAGTTCTAGGCAACAAAATGTCCTTTTAACATGAGAAAATGGACTACGGAGACTTAGAGTGGTGTCGTAGGTCGCAACATTATCATTTTTGCTTTAATCTTGATGCTATGTGTATTTGTTAACCCATCATGAAGTACTTTGGTTGAATAAGATATAGAGCTCGATACTTATATCTAGCAATGTTCATATGTTCCTTATACACATGTGATCTCTTTTCGCTAGGATCAAGGAAACAAAATGTCATTTTGATAAGAGAAAGTGTAGTTAAGAAATTTAGAGTGGTGTCATAGATCGCAACATTATCATTTTGCTTTAATCTAGAAGCTATTTCTATTAGTAAACCCGTCTTGAACTATTTCGGTTGAGTTATGAAGTAGAGCTTGATCCTTAGAGTTAGCCATGCTCATATGACCCTTGTAAACATGCGATCTCTTTTAGCTAAGTTCTAGGCAACGAAATGTCCTTTTAACAGGAGCAAATGGACTAAGGAGACTTAGAGTGGTGTCGTAGGTCGCAACATTATCATTTTTGCTTTAATCTTGATGATATGTGTATTTGTTAACCCGTCATGAAGAACTTTGGTTGAATAAAGATATAGAGCTCGATACTTATATCTAGCAATGTTCATATGTTCCTTATACACATGTGATCTCTTTTCGCTACGATCAAGGAAACAAAATTTCATTTTGATAAGAGAAAGTGTAGTTAAGAAATTTAGAGTTGTGTCATAGATCGCAACATTATCATTTTGCTTTAATCTAGAAGCTATTTCTATTAGTAAACCCGTCTTGAACTATTTCGCTTGAGTTATGAAGTAGAGCTTGATCCTTAGAGTTAGCCATGCTCATATGACCCTTGTAAACATGCGATCTCTTTTAGCTAAGTTCTAGGCAATGAAATGTCCTTTTAACAGGAGAAAATGGACTAAGGAGACTTAGAGTGGTGTCGTAGGTCGCAACATTATCATTTTTGCTTTAATCTTG
Organism: Lepidium sativum; assembly: GCA_023374145.1. NCBI lineage: Eukaryota > Viridiplantae > Streptophyta > Magnoliopsida > Brassicales > Brassicaceae > Lepidium > Lepidium sativum. The sequence goes on from JAKUCM010007926.1 coordinate 3,373, forward strand.
ATGATATGTGTATTTGTTAACCCATCATGAAGTACTTTGGTTGAATAAAGATATAGAGCTCGATACTTATATCTAGCAATGTTCATATGTTCCTTATACACATGTGATCTCTTTTCGCTACGATCAAGGAAACAAAATTTCATTTTGATAAGCGAAAGTGTAGCTAAGAAACTTAGATTTGTGTCACAGATCGCAACATTATCATTTTGCTTTACTATAGAAGCTATTTCTATTAGTAAAACTGTCTTGAACTATTTCGCTTGAGTTATGAAGTAGAGCTTGATCCTTAGAGTTAGCCATGCTCATATGACCCTTGTAAACATGCGATCTCTTCTAGCTAAGTTCTAGGCAACGAAATGTCTTTTTAACATGAGAAAGTGAACTAAGGAGACTTAGAGTGGTGTCGTAGGTCGCAACATTATCATTTTTGCTTTAATCTTGATGATATGTGTATTTGCTAACCCGTCATGAAGTACTTTGGTTGAATAAAGATATAGAGCTCGATATTTATATCTAGCAATGTTCATATGTTCCTTATACACATGTGATCTCTTTTCGCTAGGATCAAGGAAACAAACTGTCATTTTGATAAGCGAATGTGTAGTTAAGAAACTTAGAGTGGTGTCATAGGTCGCATCATTATCATTTTGCTTTACTCTAGAAGCTATTTCTATTAGTGAACCCGTCTTGAACTATTTCGCTTGAGTTATGAACTAGAGCTTGATCCTTAGAGTTAGCCATGCTCATATGACCCTTCTAAACATGCGATCTCTTCTAGCTAAGTTCTAGGCAACAAAATGTCCTTTTAACATGAGAAAATGGACTACGGAGACTTAGAGTGGTGTCGTAGGTCGCAACATTATCATTTTTGCTTTAATCTTGATGCTATGTGTATTTGTTAACCCATCATGAAGTACTTTGGTTGAATAAGATATAGAGCTCGATACTTATATCTAGCAATGTTCATATGTTCCTTATACACATGTGATCTCTTTTCGCTAGGATCAAGGAAACAAAATGTCATTTTGATAAGAGAAAGTGTAGTTAAGAAATTTAGAGTGGTGTCATAGATCGCAACATTATCATTTTGCTTTAATCTAGAAGCTATTTCTATTAGTAAACCCGTCTTGAACTATTTCGGTTGAGTTATGAAGTAGAGCTTGATCCTTAGAGTTAGCCATGCTCATATGACCCTTGTAAACATGCGATCTCTTTTAGCTAAGTTCTAGGCAACGAAATGTCCTTTTAACAGGAGCAAATGGACTAAGGAGACTTAGAGTGGTGTCGTAGGTCGCAACATTATCATTTTTGCTTTAATCTTGATGATATGTGTATTTGTTAACCCGTCATGAAGAACTTTGGTTGAATAAAGATATAGAGCTCGATACTTATATCTAGCAATGTTCATATGTTCCTTATACACATGTGATCTCTTTTCGCTACGATCAAGGAAACAAAATTTCATTTTGATAAGAGAAAGTGTAGTTAAGAAATTTAGAGTTGTGTCATAGATCGCAACATTATCATTTTGCTTTAATCTAGAAGCTATTTCTATTAGTAAACCCGTCTTGAACTATTTCGCTTGAGTTATGAAGTAGAGCTTGATCCTTAGAGTTAGCCATGCTCATATGACCCTTGTAAACATGCGATCTCTTTTAGCTAAGTTCTAGGCAATGAAATGTCCTTTTAACAGGAGAAAATGGACTAAGGAGACTTAGAGTGGTGTCGTAGGTCGCAACATTATCATTTTTGCTTTAATCTTGATGATATGTGTATTTGTTAACCCGTCATGAAGTACTTTGGTTGAATAAAGATATAGAGCTCGATACTTATATCTAGCAATGTTCATATGTTCCTTATACACATGTGATCTCTTTTCGCTACGATCAAGGAAACAAAATTTCATTTTAATAAGCGAAAGTGTAGCTAAGAAACTTAGATTTGTGTCACAGATCGCAACATTATCATTTTGCTTTACTATAGAAGCTATTTCTATTAGTAAAACCGTCTTGAACTATTTCGCTTGAGTTATGAAGTAGTGCTTGATCCTTAGAGTTAGCCATGCTCATATGACCCTTGTAAACATGCGATCTCTTCTAGCTAAGTTCTAGGCAACGAAATGTCCTTTTAACATGAGAAAGTGAACTAAGGAGACTTAGAGTGGTGTCGTAGGTCGCAACATTATCATTTTTGCTTTAATCTTGATGATATGTGTATTTGCTAACCCGTCATGAAGTACTTTGGTTGAATAAAGATATAGAGCTCGATATTTATATCTAGCAATGTTCATATGTTCCTTATACAAATGTGATATTTTTTCGCTAGGATCATGGAAACGAAATGTCATTTTGATAAGAGAAAGTGTAGTTAAGGAACTTAGAGTGGTATCATAGTTCGCAACATTATCATTTTGCTTCAATCTAGAAGCTATTTCTATTAGTAAATCCGTCTTGAACTATTTCGCTTGAGTTATGAAGTAGAGCTTGATCCTTAGAGTTAGCAATGCTCATATGACCCTTGTAAACACGAGATCTCTTCTAGCTAACTTCTAGGCAACGAAATGTCCTTTTAACATGAGAAAGTGAACTAAGGAGACTTAGAGTGGTGTCGTAGGTCGCAACATTATCATTTTTGCTTTAATCTTGATGATATGTGTATTTGTTAACCCGTCATGAAGTACATTGGTTGAATAAAGATATAGAGCTCGATACTTATATCTAGCAATGTTCATATGTTCCTTATACACATGTGATCTCTTTTCGCTACGATCAAGGAAACAAAATTTCATTTTGATAAGCGAAAGTGTAGCTAAGAAACTTAGATTTGTGTCACAGATCGCAACATTATCATTTTGCTTTACTATAGAAGCTATTTCTATTAGTAAAACCGTATTGAACTATTTCGCTTGAGTTATGAAGTAGAGCTTGATCCTTAGAGTTAGCCATGCTCATATGACCCATGTAAACATGCGATCTCTTTTAGCTAAGTTCTAGGAAACGAAATGTCCTTTTAACATGAGAAAGTGGACTAAGGAGACTTAGAGTGGTGTCGTAGGTCGCAGCATTATCATTTTTTCTTTAATCTTGATGATATGTGTATTTGTTAACCCGTTATGAAGTACTTTGGTTGAATAAAGATATAGAGCTCGATACTTATATCTAGAGATGTTCATATGTTCCTTATACACATGTGATCTCTTTTCGCTAGGATCAAGGAAAAAAAATGTCATTTTGATAAGGGAAAGTGTAGTTAAAAAACTTAGAGTGGTGTCATAGATCGCAACATTATCATTTTGCTTTAATCTAGAAGCTATTTCTATTAGTAAACCCGTTTTGAACTATTTCGCTTCAGTTATGAAGTAGAGCTTGATCCTTCTAGTTAGCCATGCTCATATGACCCTTGTAAATATGCGATCTCTTTTAGCTAGGTTCTAGGCAACGAAATGTCCTTTTCACATGAGAAAGTGGAATAAGGAGACTTAGAGTGGTGTCGTAGGTCGCAAGATTATCATTTTTACTTTAATCTTGATGAGATGTGTATTTGTTAACCCATCATGAAGTACTTTTGTTGTCTAAAGATATAGAGCTCGATACTTATATCTAGCAATGTTCATATGTTCCTTATACACATGTGATCTCTTTTCGCTAGGATCAAGGAAACAAAATGTCAAAAGAAAGTGTAGTTAAGAAACTTAGAGTGGTGTCATAGGTCGCATTATTATCATTTTGCTTTACTCTAGAAGCTATTTCTATTAGTGAACCCGTTTGAACTATTTCGCTTGAGTTACTAACTAGAGCTTGATCCTTAGAGTTAGCCATGCTCATATGACCCTTGTAAACATGCGATCTCTTCTAGCTAAGTTCTAGGCAACGAAATGTCCTTTTAACATGAGAAAGTGGACTAAGGAGACTTAGAGTGGTGTCGTAGGTCGCAACATTATCTTTTTTGCTTTAATCTTGATGATATGTGTATTTGTTAACCCGTCATGAAGTACTTTGGTTGACTAAAGATATAGAGCTCGATACTTATATCTAGCAATGTTCATATGTTCCTTATACACATGTGATCTCTTTTCGCTAGGATCAAGGAAACAAACTGTCATTTTGATAAGTGAAAGTGTAGTTAAGAAACTTAGAGTGGTGTCATAGGTCGCATCATTATCATTTTGCTTTACTCTAGAAGCTATTTCTATTAGTGAACCCGTCTTGAACTATTTCGCTTGAGTTATGAACTAGAGCTTGATCCTTAGAGTTAGCCATGCTCATATGACCCTTCTAAACATGCGATCTCTTCTAGCTAAGTTCTAGGCAACAAAATGTCCTTTTAACATGAGAAAATGGACTACGGAGACTTAGAGTGGTGTCGTAGGTCGCAACATTATCATTTTTGCTTTAATCTTGATGCTATGTGTATTTGTTAACCCATCATGAAGTACTTTGGTTGAATAAGATATAGAGCTCGATACTTATATCTAGCAATGTTCATATGTTCCTTATACACATGTGATCTCTTTTCGCTAGGATCAAGGAAACAAAATGTCATTTTGATAAGAGAAAGTGTAGTTAAGAAATTTAGAGTGGTGTCATAGATCGCAACATTATCATTTTGCTTTAATCTAGAAGCTATTTCTATTAGTAAACCCGTCTTGAACTATTTCGGTTGAGTTATGAAGTAGAGCTTGATCCTTAGAGTTAGCCATGCTCATATGACCCTTGTAAACATGCGATCTCTTTTAGCTAAGTTCTAGGCAACGAAATGTCCTTTTAACAGGAGAAAATGGACTAAGGAGACTTAGAGTGGTGTCATAGGTCGCAAGATTATCATTTTTGCTTTAATCTTGATGATATGTGTATTTGTTAACCCGTCATGAAGAACTTTGGTTGAATAAAGATATAGAGCTCGATACTTATATCTAGCAATGTTCATATGTTCCTTATACACATGTGATCTCTTTTCGCTACGATCAAGGAAACAAAATTTCATTTTGATAAGAGAAATTGTAGTTAAGAAATTTAGAGTGGTGTCATAGATCGCAACATTATCATTTTGCTTTAATCTAGAAGCTATTTCTATTAGTAAACCCGTCTTGAACTATTTCGCTTGAGTTATGAAGTAGAGCTTGATCCTTAGAGTTAGCCATGCTCATATGACCCTTGTAAACATGCGATCTCTTTTAGCTAAGTTCTAGGCAACGAAATGTCCTTTTAACAGGAGAAAATGGACTAAGGAGACTTAGAGTGGTGTCGTAGGTCGCAACATTATCATTTTTGCTTTAATCTTGATGATATGTGTATTTGTTAACCCGTCATGAAGTACTTTGGTTGAATAAAGATATAGAGCTCGTCACTTATATCTAGCAATGTTCATATGTTCCTTATACACATGTGATCTCTTTTCGCTAGGATCAAGGAAACAAAATGTCATTTTGATAAGCGAAACTGTAGTTAAGAAACTTAGATTTGTGTCACAGATCGCAACATTATCATTTTGCTTTACTATAGAAGCTATTTGTATTAGTAAAACCGTCTTGAACTATTTCGCTTGAGTTATGAAGTAGAGCTTGATCCTTAGAGTTAGCCATGCTCATATGACCCATGTAAACATGCGATCTCTTTTAGCTAAATTCTAGGAAACGAAATGTCCTTTTAACATGAGAAAGTGGACTAAGGAGACTTAGAGTGGTGTCGTAGGTCGCAGCATTATCATTTTTTCTTTAATCTTGATGATATGTGTATTTGTTAACCCGTTATGAAGTACTTTGGTTGAATAAAGATATAGAGCTCGATACTTATATCTAGCAATGTTCATATGTTCCTTATACACATGTGATCTCTTTTCGCTAGGATCAAGGAAAAAAAATATCATTTTGATAAGGGAAAGTGTAGTTAAAAAACTTAGAGTGGTGTCATAGATCGCAACATTATCATTTTGCTTTAATCTAGAAGCTATTTCTATTAGTAAACCCGTTTTGAACTATTTCGCTTGAGTTATGAAGTAGAGCTTGATCCTTCTAGTTAGCCATGCTCATATGACCCTTGTAAATATGCGATCTCTTTTAGCTAGGTTCTAGGCAACGAAATGTCCTTTTCACATGAGAAAGTGGAATAAGGAGACTTAGAGTGGTGTCGTAGGTCGCAAGATTATCATTTTTACTTTAATCTTGATGAGATGTGTATTTGTTAATCCATCATGAAGTACTTTGGTTGACTAAAGATATAGAGCTCGATACTTATATCTAGCAATGTTCATATGTTCCTTATACACATGTGATCTCTTTTCGCTAGGATCAAGGAAACAAAATGTCAACAGAAAGTGTAGTTAAGAAACTTAGAGTGGTGTCATAGGTCGCATTATTATCATTTTGCTTTACTCTAGAAGCTATTTCTATTAGTGAACCCGTTTGAACTATTTCGCTTGAGTTACTAACTAGAGCTTGATCCTTAGAGTTAGCCATGCTCATATGACCCTTGTAAACATGCGATCTCTTCTAGCTAAGTTCTAGGCAACGAAATGTCCTTTTAACATGAGAAAGTGGACTAAGGAGACTTAGAGTGGTGTCGTAGGTCGCAACATTATCTTTTTTGCTTTAATCTTGATGATATGTGTATTTGTTAACCCGTCATGAAGTACTTTGGTTGACTAAAGATATAGAGCTCGATACTTATATCTAGCAATGTTCATATGTTCCTTATACACATGTGATCTCTTTTCGCTAGGATCAAGGAAACAAACTGTCATTTTGATAAGCGAAAGTGTAGTTAAGAAACTTAGAGTGGTGTCATAGGTCGCATCATTATCATTTTGCTTTACTCTAGAAGCTATTTCTATTAGTGAACCCGTCTTGAACTATTTCGCTTGAGTTATGAACTAGAGCTTGATCCTTAGAGTTAGCCATGCTCATATGACCCTTCTAAACATGCGATCTCTTCTAGCTAAGTTCTAGGCAACAAAATGTCCTTTTAACATGAGAAAATGGACTACGGAGACTTAAAGTGGTGTCGTAGGTCGCAACATTATCATTTTTGCTTTAATCTTGATGCTATGTGTATTTGTTAACCCATCATGAAGTACTTTGGTTGAATAAGATATAGAGCTCGATACTTATATCTAGCAATGTTCATATGTTCCTTATACACATGTGATCTCTTTTCGCTAGGATCAAGGAAACAAAATGTCATTTTGATAAGAGAAAGTGTAGTTAAGAAATTTAGAGTGGTGTCATAGATCGCAACATTATCATTTTGCTTTAATCTAGAAGCTATTTCTATTAGTAAACCCGTCTTGAACTATTTCGGTTGAGTTATGAAGTAGAGCTTGATCCTTAGAGTTAGCCATGCTCATATGACCCTTGTAAACATGCGATCTCTTTTAGCTAAGTTCTAGGCAACGAAATGTCCTTTTAACAGGAGAAAATGGACTAAGGAGACTTAGAGTGGTGTCATAGGTCGCAACATTATCATTTTTGCTTTAATCTTGATGATATGTGTATTTGTTAACCCGTCATGAAGAACTTTGGTTGAATAAAGATATAGAGCTCGATACTTATATCTAGCAATGTTCATATGTTCCTTATACACATGTGATCTCTTTTCGCTACGATCAAGGAAACAAAATTTCATTTTGATAAGAGAAATTGTAGTTAAGAAATTTAGAGTGGTGTCATAGATCGCAACATTATCATTTTGCTTTAATCTAGAAGCTATTTCTATTAGTAAACCCGTCTTGAACTATTTCGCTTGAGTTATGAAGTAGAGCTTGATCCTTAGAGTTAGCCATGCTCATATGACCCTTGTAAACATGCGATCTCTTTTAGCTAAGTTCTAGGCAACGAAATGTCCTTTTAACAGGAGAAAATGGACTAAGGAGACTTAGAGTGGTGTCGTAGGTCGCAACATTATCATTTTTGCTTTAATCTTGATGATATGTGTATTTGTTAACCCGTCATGAAGTACTTTGGTTGAATAAAGATATAGAGCTCGTCACTTATATCTAGCAATGTTCATATGTTCCTTATACACATGTGATCTCTTTTCGCTAGGATCAAGGAAAAAAAATATCATTTTGATAAGGGAAAGTGTAGTTAAAAAACTTAGAGTGGTGTCATAGATCGCAACATTATCATTTTGCTTTAATCTAGAAGCTATTTCTATTAGTAAACCCGTTTTGAACTATTTCGCTTCAGTTATGAAGTAGAGCTTGATCCTTCTAGTTAGCCATGCTCATATGACCCTTGTAAATATGCGATCTCTTTTAGCTAGGTTCTAGGCAACGAAATGTCCTTTTCACATGAGAAAGTGGAATAAGGAGACTTAGAGTGGTGTCGTAGGTCGCAAGATTATCATTTTTACTTTAATCTTGATGAGATGTGTATTTGTTAATCCATCATGAAGTACTTTGGTTGACTAATGATATAGAGCTCGATACTTATATCTAGCAATGTTCATATGTTCCTTATACACATGTGATCTCTTTTCGCTAGGATCAAGGAAACAAAATGTCAACAGAAAGTGTAGTTAAGAAACTTAGAGTGGTGTCATAGGTCGCATTATTATCATTTTGCTTTACTCTAGAAGCTATTTCTATTAGTGAACCCGTTTGAACTATTTCGCTTGAGTTACTAACTAGAGCTTGATCCTTAGAGTTAGCCATGCTCATATGACCCTTGTAAACATGCGATCTCTTCTAGCTAAGTTCTAGGCAACGAAATGTCCTTTTAACATGAGAAAGTGGACTAAGGAGACTTAGAGTGGTGTCGTAGGTCGCAACATTATCTTTTTTGCTTTAATCTTGATGATATGTGTATTTGTTAACCCGTCATGAAGTACTTTGGTTGACTAAAGATATAGAGCTCGATACTTATATCTAGCAATGTTCATATGTTCCTTATACACATGTGATCTCTTTTCGCTAGGATCAAGGAAACAAACTGTCATTTTGATAAGCGAAAGTGTAGTTAAGAAACTTAGAGTGGTGTCATAGGTCGCATCATTATCATTTTGCTTTACTCTAGAAGCTATTTCTATTAGTGAACCCGTCTTGAACTATTTCGCTTGAGTTATGAACTAGAGCTTGATCCTTAGAGTTAGCCATGCTCATATGACCCTTCTAAACATGCGATCTCTTCTAGCTAAGTTCTAGGCAACAAAATGTCCTTTTAACATGAGAAAATGGACTACGGAGACTTAGAGTGGTGTCGTAGGTCGCAACATTATCATTTTTGCTTTAATCTTGATGCTATGTGTATTTGTTAACCCATCATGAAGTACTTTGGTTGAATAAGATATAGAGCTCGATACTTATATCTAGCAATGTTCATATGTTCCTTATACACATGTGATCTCTTTTCGCTAGGATCAAGGAAACAAAATGTCATTTTGATAAGAGAAAGTGTAGTTAAGAAATTTAGAGTGGTGTCATAGATCGCAACATTATCATTTTGCTTTAATCTAGAAGCTATTTCTAT